>JAOBRD020696275.1:0-14607 GCA_027575215.2 Hydrozoanthus sils
ATGCAAAAAATCCCCTTTTTTTACCTTTTAATTTTTCCTTCCAAATGATTAGAAGAAAATGAACAAGTTGGAGGTTTGCACCCTAGATAATTATGTTAAGTACCTATTAAAAATAGTTTTTGCTCATCACAACTATTTATTCTCACCCAATTAGTTTTGTAATGGGGGTACCTTTTACCTGTTGTGTTGGTCTAATTTCATGACAAGTAGCTGCAAAGTGATAAAAACTTCTTGAAAAACTTGATTTGGAATTTTTTTTATTTAGTTGTATAAGACCACTTTAAAATCGCTAAATTAAAATTTGTTGTCGCTAATTCTTTCTCACACAAAATTTAGTAGTCGCTAAAAATAGCAACTTTAAGGTAAATCAAGAAACTGTTGCCAGCACCAAATTCTGCGCATCTGTATTAGCAAAGTTGCAAAGTTTCGTAGACATTCCCCAAGAACTAATGTAGTTATAGGGTTTTAAAACTGGATCTTATTCCCTTATTTTCTCCTTCATATCACCTTCAAATTGCGGCCACTCTTTAGGAAACGTTGTGGCTTTACTTACTTACATTAATGTGCTATAACTAACTCCGTACTCCTTTTTCCCGATAAACTGAACATATTTTTGTCCCATGCATGCTAGCGTGAAAACGGTCTATTAGTGCGTGAAAAGAGGTATTTTATTCTTGATAACGATTCTGCCGCGTACATGAAGAGATATTCAGATTTATACTCACGGGATGAACTTAGGGCGCACGGATTTTATGGTTATAAAAACCGAAAATTCGTCTCAAAATGTTTATAAATGCGTTTAAAAGCCGTTACATTTTACATATTCTCTTAAAACTCAATTGTGGAAAGTTTTTTTTTGGGGGGGGGAGGGGGCAAATCAGCAAAGGGGGGACCAACCCCCCTTGGTCCGGGGGGGGGCAAATCCGCTCAGTGTTACATTGGTACCGTACGTGTGAGGTTTTTGGGTGCAACAACGACTGATGATTATTTAATCATTAAAATGAATAGTAGTTGAATGACTTCTACTCCATTGATTGAGGAGTTTCCCTAGCGACAGTTGATAGAACTTGTTAATTCTACCTTGCTTTTGAATCTGTTTTCCGATTTTCCTGAGGTTCATCTTAAGTGCCACTTTTGAAGACAATGCAAACGGCTTCAAATCCAATATGTCTTGTAATGCACATATTTTTCTATTTCAGTAAATACTTGCTCAAACTTTTAAGTTAAATCAAATTACAATTAATGTAACAAGAATTCTTTGTCGCCACTGTAATAAAGTTTGTGTTGCCCAAGCAGCCAATTTCTTTTAATGAGGAATGAAAAAAACTTCTCACCCGATTCTTAATTGAACCTAGCAATAAAATAAATCAACTGATCGCGCAGATTACGCGCATGAACTCGGGTCAAACCAGGAATTTGTGATCATGTGCTTGAGCTCGGGTCACTGAATCAGCTGGAAACTATGATTGCGCGCGTGAGCTCGAGTCAGACCAGGAAATTATGCATGATTACGCGCTTGAGCTCGGGTCAAACCAGGAAATATATGCATGATCACGCACTTGAGCTCGGGTGAAACCAGGAAAATATACATTTAATCACGCGCTTGAGCTTGGGTCAAACCAGGAAATTATGCATGATCACTCGGTTGAGCTCGGGTCAAACCAGGAAATATGAATGATTACGCGGTTGAGCTCGGGTCAAACCAGGAAACTATAATTACTGACGCGCATGAGCTTGCAAACCAGGAAAATATGATCACGCGTGTAAGCTCGAGTCAAACCAAGAAAGTATGATCAATGGCGCGGGTCGAACCAGAAAATCATACTCACGCGCTTGAGCTCGGGTCAAATCAGAAAATAATGATTATGTGCGTTTATTAGCTCGGGTCAGATTCTATTTACGACTTTTCTTTTTTCTAACATGTCAAGAGCGTCTACAATCGTGTCAAAGCAAGGGAAATTAGTGTGCGCAACGGCTATTTTTAGGGGAGAGATCAAGTGTCGTTCTATTGAGGTGGATAATGGAACTATCCACCGAAATTGAAATCGAATAAGTGTTTTAGTGTATACCAGCGAGGCAAGTAGTCTATGGAAATTTCCATCGAGAGAACGAAAGATTTTTAAGAAAAAAAAAACTTTTATTACTTGAATCATTGAGCGTGGCGAGATTCGCGCATGAGCAGTCTAACATATGTAACAGGCGTGTTTTGACAGCTTTTCAACAACAAAATGTCGCAAATGACGTAAAACAGAGAAATTCTTTAGGCTATTTCTTGTGTTTTTATATCAAACTTTTTCAGTATCGTGATCCGAAACAGACGCAAAGCGACTACTTCCATCCGCCATTTTATTTGGGTGTCATTATCTACTATTTCGGAGCTAAATATTCATTTGTCTCACATCTACTGTTTCTAAGCCAATCAAATCGCGCGTAGCCGAACTGGTATATACTAATTAACAATTATTCCACGAACGCGTGTTGAATATGAGGTGATAGATAGCCGACGAGGCGCGAAGCGCCGAGTTGGCTTTTTCACCTCATATCCAACAAGTGTGAGTGGAATAATTGTTTTATTATAAACAAACAACTGGATATATGAATCAACGTTCTGCTAAAATTTTTATTTTCCTACATGGCAACAAGTAATCGGTCTTTTAAAAAAACAAAAACAACATACAATTCCAGACTTTGAAACATACAGTGATTTATGCATGAGTGAGCTCGCATTGCGCATGTACAAAACTTGTCAACTAAGCTGATAGCGAGCGGCAAAACATGAACGTGAAAAGTTTTAAAAAGCTTCAAAATGAAGTCATGTTCACTATATGTCCACAACGAAACTTCAAAGTTAAGCTATTCGTCACTGTGACTATAATGGTGGTGAATATTTACGGTGCAGCCGTAGAAGTTGTTTGCGCCGGGGAAATGGCCACTGTCTCTGCCGCCATGTGCTGTGAAGTTGGATTGAAGAGATAGCTCACTTTTTTGTTGCACAACCACTGGTTTGCTTATGGGTCTTGTTAAACTGTTGGAGATTTCCTCTTCTGGAACAACTGCACTGGTTTTTGGATGAGGAACTTTAGGTGCCAGTAAAGCACGCAACAAATCTGACATTCCCTGCTGTTGTCGTAAAGACAGCCTCTCGTTGTAGGACCTTATTGATTTTCAGTCGTTTCTGCAGACGATTTGAAGCTTCAAACTGACAAAACAGTTCCAGACAAAACAAAGGCAGCAACAAAATATGGTGTAAAAATTTAAAAGGTAAGAAGAAAACACTATAATTGTCTTTGAAGCATCAATTTAACACATTTACTCGGCCGACTGCCGAGTTCTTCTGCATGCGAAAGCTGTTTACATCAGTCAACATTGTTTGAAGAAATTAACTTAAACTTTATTTATTACAAATTATTGTGGTTCTGTTGTTTATTCTATGGAGATTTCAACTAAAACGATTAGAATACTTGCACTTAATTTCTATCGGCTGGAACATATTTGAAGCAACAATTTAACACATAACATTTCACTCAACAAATTGATGAGCATACCTACATGCGAAAACTGCAGTTTATATCAGCATTAACTGTTTAAAGAAATTAAAACATTGAAACCTCGACAAATCTCGAGTTTCCGCCACTGTTTTGATTTTTTTTGGCAAGAAAAATTGTAAACACGGCTCTGGTTTTGATTTTCGCGGCTGTTTTCCATATATGGTCAAAAGCATGTGTATGAGATAATATACAGTGAATAGGGAACCAATCAAATCGCTTAAAATTCAATATCCAAGTTGTTTGTTTATAATAATGAGTATTATCCACTCGGGGCGGGACTCAATGGCGGTAGAAAATGTCCACTTTGCAACTGTGGCATACGATGAAAATTTGGAAATACAGATAACTTAAATTCCAGAAAATACCAAAAGAACAACAAAGTATGCATTACTTGTTTTCAAAGTAAAAAGCACTTCTTAAAATATTCAAACAATTCAAACTAAAACAATGTTTAAAACTATAATTTTCAAACAAGCAAATAGTGTTCTTTAAACTCGCGGAAGCAAATCAGTGTTTATGTTTTGCTTCTTTATATATTGGTTTGCACAATAGCAAGAATTTCGAGTAAAAATTCAAGGCGTGAGTACGACTGTTCAAAATGAATAAATGTTTGAGAAAGTTTTAACTGTCTGCTCGTAAGCATGCATGATGACGGTTGTCAGTTCTACAGCAGTGAGTTTGGTGTCGATAAGTTTCACCATTGACCACTTCTTAAGAAATGAGCCATTAACAGATATTTGAGAAATGAGTCAAATGACAAATCACTTCAGCTCAAGATGCAAAAAACCGCCACCGCAAGGCACGCAGCTTGAGACCATAAAAGAGTTGAGGGCATCATTTATTTCATTAAACGATCGGCTGATCAACCTTTGAGCAGTTTGTGACAATGTCTTCAGCTTCACCGCTATTGTGACCCTCATTCACCAAAACTCTCAAGCCTTACAGTCACAGACACATTTCATCCAACAGCCGACTGCAACTAGTCCCATCACAGGCGGCCCAGGCCGTAATAGTGATCATGAATACATTAGAATGCAACGTAATTAAATATGTAACGGTCGGTTTAAATCAGTAAAGTCGAATTGCAAAAGCTGCTGTAATTATAAAGTAATAATAAAAGAAAAAGAAAATGTTATCTTAGTCTCATTCATTAGGGCCGTCAGAATGCTGAATTTGAACTGTTTCGACGGAAAGAACAGGAGAGAAGTACATGCAGACTACTGTGTGATATTTATATCTACCACTATTCACCTCGACTTCTGTGAATAATTGTAAAATATTCATTAAAAACTAAGCCATTACATAAAATTTTTGGCAGCTGAGTTTTTTATCAACTTAGAAAGTTGATATAGTTTTTTTCATCACCGTATGAAGTTTTTTTGCTAACCTTTTCAGCGTACACTTTTTTTACAGTAAAACTTTGCTCAGCCTCGATGTTCTTGTTGGAGGTTTTACTTGAATATGCCGAATCTTAGTATAGATGGATAGTACACAAATTGAGTGCCTAGATGCTCAATCCTAATTTAGCTGTAAGCTAATATCTAGGGAGGGGTTTTGGCCAGTTTCAGTCACCTTAGGTGGCTGGTCTGATGTTTACTTAGATATGCAGGGCACTGAGGTGGACTTTAATTCGTTAATATTTGTGGCTGAGACGGCAGTGTTAGTAAGTTCAGGTTCGGATTGTTCTTGGAAAAAAAGAAGAATATAAGGCTAGGACATCGCTGCTTGTTTGTCTGTACTTTGAGGGTGGATTAGTTTTTGTTGGTCGGGGTACGGTTCTCCTGGAAACCGGAACTGGAAAGCTGATATTTACTAAGTTGGTTCGGATTTTGTAGAAAATTGTGGACTGGACTACGAGGCGTCTGTTTTCTAAGGTAGGCCAGCCGTTGTGCTAGTGTAAGGGTTATATGTAATTGTATGCGACAAATCTTACTGCATGCATGCATGTTTTCTGAACACTCAACCCGAGGAGCACTTTCTTTCTAAGTAACGGCTTATACCAAGTTGTAAACTTCTATATACACGTTACCTAAGTTGTTGATCTACCGGACGGGTTTTCGATCAGTTGATCTTGATCTGAAAACGGGCAGGGAATTTAGAAAGTGCTGAGAGAAATTAAGTGTTGCATTTGCTGCTGAAAATTTTTTGTGTTTATTTTTCCATGAGCAATCAATATAACGGTTAATAGATAGCTTTTTTAGTCGGGGATGAAGCGGTATATTGGAATATGTGGAATATGAAAATTCGTATATTTTTGACCTCGGAATATGAGTATTTAACTGTTTTGACCTCAGAATATGAATATTAGACCAGCCAGACCAGGGAATATAAATATTTGCCTCTGGAGTTCGAATATTTGGAAAATTTTCCTAAATGAATATGAATATTCTGCCGGTTTGAAATATTCTGCTTCATCCCCCGATTTTTAGCTCATTTAGTTTATTTTTATAGAGCTGTTGGAGTTGTTAAGCGTTCATTATTTGTTCAGTTGTCCTCAATCGGTTGAGACTACAAAGACAATGAAAGAACTTTCGACTCGAGACTTCATTTCACCTACGATAAAAACAAATCTAAAACACCACATTGGGTGACAGTGCATTGACACAACAAGATGAGAAAAAGACTGTTAAACACAGTTAAAAGTTTAAAAATAAGGATATTTTAAGTTTTATGTTTGTGAACGTCATTGATAAAAATGTTTCATTCCAGTTTTAGGAAAGCAAACAACTAGAAGTTTCCTCCAAAAAGAAAGCGAAAATCTAACAAAAAATATTTTCACGTCTCCATTCCATAACACAACTCGTAATAAAAGAGGTATTATTATTATCATCATATAGAATCTTGTCTGTGGAAGATCGTAAAAGTGTACCGGCCGGTATAATTGTCACAACCGGATTCGGGTAAGCTGTAAGAAGGGTAGCGTACGGTCCCTTAAAAATTAAAGTCACGGTAAATTACGGCGAATTCTCAAAATATCGTCACTGTTTTTTGTCATATCTCGAGGTCTAGTATTTTTTTATTTTTTCCTCCGTTGCGCAGTATATAGAGAATACTTCATCAGGAAAGTGCGCGCGTATGGATTTTAATCACGAGTCGTGAAGGTAGCATGAAACCAACAAGTGAGCGCAGCAAACGTGTGAGATTATGATACGAAACGACGAGTGAATAAAAACTGTACAAAGCACTTTCCATGTTGTTTTCTGTTTATCATATACATATCGAGATTTTGTTTCAATTTTCATAAAAAAAAATGTTTTAATCTTAAAATTCAATTAAGAGTATACAAATAACTAGTAGTTTTGTTAACGATATTTAAAACATGAGAACAAAGATTCTGAAATCTTGTAACTTTTACCTAATCTTCAACTGTTTATAGACTTTAACTTTACATAGGCGAAACGGCTATTCATCTTTCCAAAAAGCAATTCTTCAAAGGTGAAATGGCGCGCTAGTGCTGTCTTCAAGTTAAAACGGAAAAAAATTCATTTTAACGTCCTCACTTCTGATTGGATGTATCGTTTTTTTTTCACACGTGAAAAAAAAAAATACGCGGCTTCTGATTAGTGGGCGTACCGTTTTTCTCACACGTGAAATCGTGACTAGGCGAAGAACAATGAACGTACAGAAATTTACTGTATGGAAATGCAGAGAGTAAATCTCGATATGTATATGATAAATTGGATTTTCTTACAAAATGGCTCGCATTCTCGGCATTTCCGGCAGAGCTCGACATCTCTATTTTGCTTGAAATTTGTTTGGTGTTTCGGTATTTAACTCGGATTTTCGTATCGTAATGTCTCGGTCTCAGATTATTCATTGCTTTCCAAAGTCTCGAGCTCGGGTTTTATAAAGGCCGTCTCGGTATTTACCATTCGCTACCCCGTATAAGTTTTTAAACTTAAAAACATTACTTAAAAGTGATCGTGGGCAGAAATCTGAGCGAATCCGGATTCTTCTAAACAATTTGCTTCACCTGTTTGATTATTTTCGTTACCTAACTTTCGACATCATTTTCAAATTTTGTCTTACATAGTATTCTGCAGGTACTAACTATTGTAAATTACCCAATTTATAAATAACTGTCACGAGCCGGCTTCACAGAGTATGTTTAACTCTACCCGAAATAAGTGAGCAAGCACGTTTTTTCTCTAATACACGTTTTTTCTTTATAAGAACAACGAGGCTCAGATTGGCCAGAATTTAAGAACATTTTAAGAACAAGATGAGGCTCGGGCTGGATAGCTGATATTTTAAAAACCTTACCGAGCTTCGATCTTTAGCTTAGCAATACAGAAATGTTTCGCAATTTTTCTCTTTTAATCAGTCATGCCTCAAATTCTACGCTTTACACGTATACTTGCCCTGCCTTATCCATTTCCAGCCGACAAATATAACAAATATAACAAGAAAGTGACTCCAAAAAACATTTTGGAATTATACTTAACATTTAATAAAGAATTCTGAGACAGATCGATGCCTCATTCAACGCCTTGATGAACATGGAATTCACGGCCAGTGGCTGGTTTTACGAAGCCTGGATAAGCTATCCGCTGGATAAAAGCTACTTGTCGCCACTAATAAATCAAAGATTGTTTGACTCTTTGTTGATTTCTCCATCCCTTGTTGTTAAGTGAGTGGAAGACTCCTAAAGTAATTGATAAAATGGTGTCAAACAACTTTTGTTATAATTTTACTGCTGAAAATAGAAATCACTTATCCGACGGATAGCTTATCCAGACTCCGTGCAACTGGGCCCAGAATTCAGCCATGTACCAACACCTACACACATAAGAACAATTTGAGCTTCTCATCGCCAAAAATTTAGGAACAATGAGCCTCAGCCAAATTTACTGGTTGTTAAAAAGGGTGTATCACATTTGTCTAGTCCTCAAAAGCCAAAACAGTTACTATTTACTTTGCTGATAGCATTATCGCAGAACTTTGATTGACAAACCTTGCCGGCTAATGAAAGAACGAACTTAAAAGTATTATAAAACAACTTCTAATGGGTAAAAAAAGTGTAAGATGTCAAAGAATAGAAAAGAAATGGCACCTGCTGCAGCTTTGTTACAGGTTCTTCTCCTGTCGTTTTTCTCTTGCCTTCCACAGCTGATTCTACTCTGATGAAAAGACTGACGGACAACCCATTACTAGGTGCTGTCTTAACTTATCTACTCTACTTTAGCGCGATATTATGAATTACTTTTAGTTTATCGTAGTAGCAAGATGAACAAACGTTTTTAGAAAATGCTTTCTTTTAAATGCGTCAATGAGTTGCCTTCTGTTTGATCAGTTTTGCACCAACTGAGAAAAAGTGTCTAAGCCATAACACAATGGGGTTCTCAAGCAGCGATAAAAAGGCCTGTCCATTAGTATTGGGCCACTAAGTAAGTTGCTCTGTGTTAATAATGAAGGCGCTTCTGGCGTTAAGTTTGCTACTAGAAGTAGCCCTGGTCTCTGCAGGTAAGTACACGTACACTGGAGGCAACTGCCAATTGGCGATTGCAATTTCCAAATCTTGCACTTACTATAAAAAGTTCAGCGGACCCTGCATGTGCCCGGGGCGATACTCCTAAATTGGAGTGGTAGTTATGGCGTCGTATAAAATTTAGGGGTTAAAACTGTCAGTCTACATGTTATTAATATAAACCAAGAGCCTGGTATTTTTTAGGGTTGAAAAACGTAAAACTACTAGACTGCTTGCAGTTCTGTGTTTTGGTAAACATGCGTACTGAACAAGAACTGTTAAAAAAAAAAGTGCTTTGGCGAACGTCCTATTACGCGCGCGCCTTTAATTACTGCATATCACGTTCGGCGTAGCACGAGGCACTCAGTAGCGCCGACCCTCTAGCATTCCAGGGAAAATTTCAGCTTTCAATTGGTATTTTTTAGGGTGATTTTCAAGCCGAGAGGTATTTTTTAGGGAAAATTGGTGACTTTTCCGACGGTCATCCCTAACCTATAAGTTTTTGTTAAACCCCGGAGTACGTCCCCCCGGGACCCTGGGTTTGGACTTAAACATCTTGAGGCTACTCATTTGGTAATTATTATTAAACAATTCTTCTGAGCCAGTTGTTTAAAATTTAACCCAGGGTTAGATCTTTAACCTACATTCTTGGTTCCAATCTTAAAGAAAACCGATTTGAGCTGCAATTAGTTTTGGAATTGACAAGTTTTTTTCCTGAGAAATATCAAAACAGTGTTTTATAACAACCGTAAATCTTTCCTAAGAGAAAAAGTTACTGCTTTAATTTTGGCTTTATCCAGGATTAAAGCTAAGTAATCATCCTTTGAAAATTTGAACGACCCAGCCCTGATCAAGATAAAGTAAGTGTAAATTTATCATTTTCAGCTGAGGTCATTGCAGGATTTTGTAAGCCAGTTTTAAATGAATGAACATACATCCAAATTGGAAACCAAAACGTTTAGTAAATGTATTGTACTCTCACGTTGTTTTTGTTAGAGAAAAACGATAAAATCCCGTTCCAAAACAAAATATTGAATTGTTCGTGCAAGGAGCCACAAAAAAAAGTATTCTTAAAAATTACGATGGAACTCGCAACAAAGTTTGTGTTTTTGAACGATTAGAACGGTAAACCAAAGTCGACAATCCCTAGATGATTGTATTGTTTTGATGAAAAAAAAAAAGAAAAACTTGACGCTTTTGTTCAAGAAGTCTTGTTGGTGTGGTTCATTGTGTGGACGGAGAACTAACCCATCGCAGGTAATTAGCCCCCGAGTAAATGCAGGTGTTTATTTATACAGCTGAGTTTGTTGAACAAGTTGAGCAACCGCTTGGCCACTGCACTGATCTCAAATTGTAGAACTAGGACTGATAATCTTTATCGCTGCCTGGTTAGCCCAGTTGGTAAGGCGCCAGTCTGTCGTGCGGGAGGCCCGGGTTCGATTCCCAGTGCCGGACCTTCACTCAGGGTCTTAAAACAACTGAGGAGAAGGTGCTGCCTTTGCTCTAACATCTGCAAACGGTTAGACCTTTGCGTCTTCTTGGATAAGGACGTTAAACCGTAGGTCCCGGGTGGCAGGCCTCGAAGGGGATCTCGAGTCCTACTGCCTGTTCTCCCGTGACTCCTTAAGTCAAAAATTTCGTAAAAACCAAAAATTACTAAGAAAATAAACTAAACCTAATGCTTTTCCTATCTGTGAATCAGGACCTCTTCGAATATTTATTCGGAGTCAGGGATGCGAGGACAAATATGTTCCATCCGGGACATGTGGTCGCGCTATCATCAGGATTGATAACCAAGATCACTGCAAACACGGTCGCGGACACAACGTTGTAGTCGTTAACTATCGAACAGGTTCGTAACAACACTAGTTGTGTGCTCTGTCACTCACGCTGTTTATGAAAACCATTTTTTCTTTCTTATCTAAAAAAACGCAACACAATTCTGTAAAGGTCTTACATATATCTTTTTAGAAGAATTACTCGGGTGATTATAGAGTTTACGCTGCTCTCATCGGTTAAGGCTGGCGTATTATGCCGGCTGTAATCATCTCCCACGAGGTGATAAAAGCCGGCGCGCGTGTGAACAAAGTTTCAAAATGGCCGCCACGCATTTTGTGGGTCTTTAAGAGGACGAGTTACAAACGCTATTCTGAAAAGCACTAAGATTGCGTAACCCTTTTCAAAGGTAATGCACCATCCCTATAAAAATTTTCAGGTATCGAGACATGCGACAATGAGCAAGTGACAGCAACAGTTTTTTTGCAAAAATTTTTTCAATGGCTATTCGCTCTGAAAATCACCTGAGTAATTTTACTCAAACAATTATTCGCCTCAGGTTTTGTGAATATCTGGATGCGGAATACATCCTGAGACGAATATTCACCAGATATTCACTTCGCCTTTGGCGAATAGTTGTTAAATAACCGAGCAAACGAGGTTGTTAAGCTATTCATTGCATGGCTTCAGTTTTAGGCCAGTAAAAGGAAACAAGAAAACTAACGATATCGAGAAATCAGTCCAATAAAGACCAGGTCCTTTCGATCAGTCTGTTGGCTCCATGGCAACAGAAGGGTTAATAAGTTACGTGATTTGGTAAAGTCTGTTAACTTTAGATGATGTCAGGGCGCTTAACTAAACATTTCACTTGCTGGTGTAAAAAGAAAGAATGAGGAGATCCTGGATTTAAATTTCGTTTGGATACACGCTTTTTTTATGCGAACCAATAAATTTGGCCGAGGCTCATTGTTCTTAACTTTTCGGCGATTTGAGCCTCAAATTGTTCTTATTTCGATGTGTTCTTATTTCTTTGTGTGTTTAAACCGAAGAAAAACTATAAACCTATAATAAGTAATGCAATACATGTCTTAGAAAATCATCCCCGCGGATTTATCGTTGATTCAGCGAGTCATGTTCCCGAGACAATTCCAGTGATTATAAACTGCGAAGCATTTCTTATTCAATCTGTATTGTTTGAACAGTTAAAGAAGCTCAATAATTTGAAAAAAAAAATAGCTATCGAGCCTGAGGCTCAACTTGTTCTTAACTTGTAATCAGTAAATTTTGGCCAATCTGAGCCTCGTTGTTCTAATCATTTTTTTTTTTTAAAAGCGTATATGGATTTAAGATAGCTGAAGGTCAGTTGTTATATACCCGAATTTCGGAGGTCCGATACGGCTAGACTAATTATCAACACAATATAGCTGCTCCAATATTAGCAGAATTTTCAGATTTGTGTGCACTTTAAGCTTATTAGTAAGACAACAACAACGACAACACAACAACAACAGCAACAACCGACAATAACAACAGCAGCAACAACAGCAACAACAACAACACACGACAACAACAACAATAACAGCTTTATTTGTTACCACTAAGAAAATAAAACATTATGAGCATTGATTATAATAAGCTGCCTATAACAAACACATGCTTATCTAGTCAGAAAGAGTTATATTTTGAGTATTAAAAAGTTGAAGTTATTGATCCACTGCAGGCGCTGTTGAAGGCTCCGTGTCGTTTGATACTCACGGTTCATCATCAGCAGGGATCAGGCTTAGAGACTACCTGAACAGAATACAAGACGGGTAACTATATAAACTTTTACAGTGAATCTCGCGCGCTGATTGGTCGAAAGCGTGAGAAAACCGTGTCTGTGAGAGAGTACATAGATGTACGCTTTTGACACTCAGTTGGTTAGTTTAAAAAAGCAATTGTTACGCCACAAAATGTAAGCGAAAAATGTCAAAAAAGTAAGCTGGATTCAGCAAATCTACATCTGCCGGCACAACAACAAGCAACAGTGCCACACAGAACCAAATTCAGTTTAATCGTACTTTTTCCCACAAACGATTGTTGCAGGTCCGCCATATTACCAGAACAGCGTTTCCTCTAGTTGACAGATGCTTAGGGAGATTTGTTCAGTGGTACAATTTTAACAACACTTCAGTAAAATTTGTCGCCATTCATCATCACCACGTGTAAATACAACTACTAGCCAGTGATTTGTTTCCTTCGGTTTTTCGCTTTGTTATTCTAAAAAGTGACCAAAACAGCTTTCAGTTTTAGATTGTCCTTGGTTTGAAATCATAACAACAATTTCTTTTCAGAAACAAAACTCAAAATTTTAGAAAGTCAAATAGAAGTAACAAAAGAATGCTCAAACAGTTTTAGAAAAAGTCACTGGCAAACACTAAGCTTACTCTAAAGTCCTAGAGCTGACGTAGAAGCTAGAGCATATCTGTACACATATACGAAAGAAATATGCTTTATATCAAATCTGCACTTCCAATATCTTTTTAATTCTGTTTTTCTATAAGTTTATTTCTCATACCTCTCTTTGTTTGAAAAATATATATTTTGCAGTTAATTTTTGTAATTAGTTGTAATGTTATAAGTGTACAGTGGTAGTGTTAGTAAAATATTGTAAATAAAATATACGAGGAAGAAAAAAGAAAAAAAGTATTTCTGACCCTAAGAGGTACGACCAGCATGTCTGTCAATCATTTGAAGCCAATTTTGACGTCTGAAACAAAAACAAACGCTCAAGTCTATCGTTTCTATCTGCATAACAGTGTTTAAAGTTTGAAAACTGACTAAAAAAACGTTATTAGTTCAAAACCCCTATCCATCTTCTCCCCACCCTTGGGATTCGGGTTTTTAAGCACAACAACTGCTGTCCTTGTATTCTAGGCGTATTGTGCTCATGGCTATACAAGATGAAGGATCACACTATAGTAGAGAGGCTGAGTCCGCAATGAGGGCACTTGGAGCAAAGGATCCAATTTCGAGTGGCTACAGGGGCTCGTTTGCTTTTATTGGATACAAGGGCAAAGAAAATGTCAACTTCGTAGCTCAGAAAAAAGCATTTAGAAGACAAGGACCTAGCGATCTGTATGCTACGATTAATACTATGCAGTCAAGTGAGTATTGTACGGGTTATGTAGTCTTAATAGCCTTAAGATTGACAGTTATGTTTATTGTTTTCGATCGTGATAGGCCTCTGTCAGAGTTAACGCACGTCAAAATTTAACTTTCTTTTTTCAACAACTCCGCTTTGGTTCAAAAATTTCTGAAAGCTAGATAGTTCCATAATTGTCAGGTCAATGGTGATTACCCTAACACACAGCTCTGCTGCCCTGTACATCAAAGGCCATCTCTTCGTGGCTAATGTCAAAGGTTCAATTGCTCCTCCCACACCCCCCAGTCCTCTCCCACCTCAAGAGGCAGTCATCGATCAATTTTATTTATTTATACACGCACTACCAAAACATCACCTGTAAATTAGGCTTATCAAGACAAGTGACCTTTTCTAGACAATAAATCTAAAGATAGATAAGTTAAGGTCAGGAGTACAAAATATAAATATTCTAAGGAACAGGCCAGTTGATCTCATGGGGAGCAATGGAAGAATGATTTCTCTGTAGTTTTTTTTAGTCAAGCTTCAGTAAAAACAAATCTTTGCCCGTTACTATACTTTCTCTTTATAGGATTTCGGCATGCATTTCTCTTTTGTCTGGGGTGGCCCAGCAATTTTTGTTCATAAATTCTTGCACTCCCCAACCCCCCCCCCCGCCCATGAGATAAACTGGT
>JAOBRD020696381.1:0-14606 GCA_027575215.2 Hydrozoanthus sils
CCGACGAGGCGCGAAGCGCCGAGTTGGCTATTTCACCTCATATCCAACAAGCGTAAGTGGAATAATTGTTTTATTATCAACAAACAACTGGATATATTAATCAAACATTCTGCAGAAACTTTTATTTTCCGACATTTCAACTACTAATGGGTTTTTTAATTATAATAATAATAATAATAATAATAATAATAATAATAATAATTTTAAAAAAAACAATTCCGGACTTTGAAGCATACAATGATTTAAAAATAGGTGAACTCGCATCGTGCATGTACAAAACTTCTCAATGAAAGCTGAAGATGGCGAGCGGCTAAGCATGAAAAGTGAAACGTTTTAAAAAGCTTCAAAAATACGATGGAAATGTTCATTGGCCACAACGAGACTTCAAAATTAAGCTATTCGCCACTGTGACTATAATGGTGGTGAATATTTACGGTGTAGCCGTACAAGTTGTTTGCTGCGGGGAAATGGCCACTCGTTCGGCTGCCATGTGTTGTGAAGTTGGATTGAAGAGATAGCTGACTTTGTTGTTGCACAACCACTGGCCTGCTTACGGGTCTTGTTAAACTGTCGGAGATTTCCTCTTCTGGAACAACTGCACTGGTTTGTGGAACTTTAGTTGCCAGGAAAGCACTCAACAAAACTGACAATCGTTGCTGTTGTCGTAAAGACGGCCTCTCGATGTAGAATCTTATTGATTTTCAGTCGTTTCTGCATACGATTTGAAGCTTCTAATTGACAAAACAGTTCCAGGCAAAACGAAGGCAGCAACGAAATATGGTGTAAAAATTTGAAAGGTAAGAAAAAAACAAGATATTTGTCTTTGAAGCATCAATTTAAAACATTAACATCATTCAACATTGTTTGAAGAATATTATAACTGAAACTTTATTTATTACAAAATATTGTGGTTCTTTTGTTTATTCTATGGAGATTTCAACTAAAACGATTAGAATACTCGCTCTCCAATAATATCGGCTGAATATATTTGAAGTAAAATATTTAACACATAACATTTCACTCAACAGATTGACGAGCACATCCACACGCGAAAACTGCTGTTTGTATCAACATTAACTGTTTAAAGAAATTAAAACTTTGAAACCTCGACAAATCTTGAGTTTTCCGCCGTTGTTTTGATTTTTTCCGGCGAGAACAATTGTAAATACAGCTCTGGTTTTGATTTTCGCGGCTGTTTTCCATATATGGTCAAAAGCATGTATATGATGTTATACAGTGAGTAGGGAACCAATCAAATCGCTTAAAATTCAATATCCAGTTGTTTGTTTATAATAAATCAGCATATTCATCAGATATGGCCATCACGTCTGGGTTGACTAATAAGGAGCCACAAAATACCAATGGCTCTTTTCTCAATCTGTATAAAAGGAAAGGTCGTGTCGAGTGGCTTACTCGAAAATTCAGTTTCACAAAAGTGGCACCTATTAAAGATGCCAAATGCATATGGGAAGGAAGGGGATGAAAAGTATTACAAATCCATGTAAAAATATTACTGGGATCTTGAAAGAAATTAGGGCATTAAACTAAAGTGTTCTTTATCTCTGCGTCAACAGGATCTGTTTGTGAAACAATGCTGTTGAAAAGCAGGTTTTGCTTGTACTGAAATTGAGCCAAACTCAACTCTTTGAATTGCCCAGTCACTGTTTCAAAAACTTCTCAGTCAGAAGTTACCATACACTAAGCATGAGACTTTGCTGTCACATTACCAGCATTAAAGAATTTGACCTTCCAGTAGAGGTTTTCTAAAACAAAAGGCAAAAGTTGTACACAATTATTCGCCACAATTGTTTTCAATACTGACACATTTTCTATCTCTGGTCCGCTGACTCGCCAGAGTTTTTCTTGTTTTGATATTGAAATCCGTTCGAACCTCCCCGAATTCCGTTTGTTCTGGTCGCGATAGTGATTGCCTTTCTTTATGGTACGAATTGCATTTAATTGCTGCTATTGCATTTAATTGCTGCTGTTTACTCTAGAATAGCAAGCGGAGCTGGCTACGTTGCTCATTTTGTTCAACGCACAAACGTTGTTTAGCTGCCGCCAAGCACATTGGAAGAATATATGCAATGTCGCATAATTCTTCAAAATTGGACGTATTCCGTCTCTCCTCCTCTGTGACAACTCAAAACTAACATGCTACGACAAAGGAATTGCATACGCGTTCATGAGGATTAGTATAAGTAATCGCATGGGGCCGAGTAAAATTAAGGATTAATTTCAGTGTTGCAACTTGGCAATTTGGAAAAAATTGAAAACACAAGTTATATTAATCCTAAATTTTACGAGGAACCAGGCGATTACATGATTATAACATCGAGGGTAAAATTCTTAAATCTCCGCGGGATCCCACGAAAAAGCGTTACATAACTTACTCATTTCACCATAATGAAACAAAACCTTTGCATCCTCTGAAAACATTCGGAAGTCTTCGGAAGATGTTTGAAATTGTTTTTAAGGCATTTTTATGTTTTTTTTTTAAAAATTCGAAAAATCTTCGGAAGTGTTTGGAAACGTTCGGAAATCTTCGGAGATTTTCGGAAACTTTCGAAAATCTTCGGAAAATGTTTTTAAGGCATTTTTAAGACTTTTCAAAATTTTCGAAAAATCTTTGGAAATCTACGGAAGTGTTCCAGCGACCAATCAGCGCTAAGTAATTTTGCCCTGAATTAAGAAAAAATGCCCCCACTGTTATCCAATCAGCACGAAGTAATTTTGCCTTCTGTATTAAAAATGATCCAAACACCTAAACCAACTTAGCTTTTGGCTTTTAACAACATATCGGTTGCTCAGACAGCAATGTTGACAACATGTGTAATAACTGGCTTTATTTTTTTTCGGCGCGTAAGCGGGCAAGATGAAACGGATCCTGTAATCTGTTTGGTGGGCGGGCGGAATTTTACGATCTTGCCCGTGGTCAAATACCAACAGCGACTTCGTGACAAGCAAAGACGACTAAATTCAAAAGGTTCAGATTTTTTTTTAGTGTTGCAAATCTTTGTTTATAAAGCGTTAACAGTTGGAAACAGTTCTTGAATTTTTTTGACATATTATCTGACGAATAAAATTTTCACAGAGACAGTGAATTTTATTACCCTGCTGAACAAAGACAGTCTGAACATGGGCCTTTAAAAAGAAAAACCAACACTAAAACACAGGCCTTTGGCCTCGGTCCTTACACAAGACCTCTGGCACAGTTTTTCTCAATACGGACCTGCCGGCCGGCAAATAACATATATGTATTGGAAACAGTCGATGATCTCTTGATATTGCCTGGCTTTCCAGGTGAACCAAAGTTTCTGGGTTGATCTTAGGAATCATCAAATTTTCACAGTTTGCGGTTCTTGAATATCTATGAGCTTCTCTTTATGCTTAACTTTAGGCGTTGTCTTCTCACAAACTGTGGGAGACGAGGAAAATTTTTATGTCATCCAACAAAGGAATCATCTAGTTCAGTTTCATCTGATTGCTACCGGATGCAACCCGGTTTGTTGGGTTGTTCTTCAGCACTGTCTTTTGCTTCTTTCCTCGCGACACATCCTCCAACAGCGATTCGCGCCGTCAGATTACTGGACACCCGATTCTTCAGCTGAAATGGAGAGTCTACGTTTTCTGGCAGAGTTTGCCGCTGAATAAGTTACCCCATCACGAAGTCGACCAAGTGACTCTCCTATCGTATCAGTAATGTGTTTTTTGATTAATTATTGTTTTATCATTCTTATTTTTCAGGTAGCCTGTATGGTGTAGAACTGATATAAATCTCAAGATAGATAGCTATAGATAGAAAAATAGATAGATATGGGATTTTCAGAGTAAATTTACAAAGTTTTTTCACTAACTAGACTGTCTAAGCTGTCTTATCTAATACAAGGTTTCTAATAGTTGAAAAAAAAATTAAAGGAATAATAAGCAATTGAAAAGGTGTACATGTTAAAATGTAAACTTACTTGTCTAACTACACTGTCTAAGCTTTGAAAAAAATATATATATATATAGTTGTCTTAAAAGAAAAGCAGTTGAAAAAAATATATATATGTATAGATATCTAAAGCGTCAACAGAAAAGCGGTCTTCTGCAGCTTTCCCCTTTCACCTAACATGCACTCCATAGCCACCTTCTTGCAAGTGTGGCATTCCCTTTTCCTACATGTTAATTAAGTCTTTTCCAATCTAGCTGACAAGATAGGGCCTAGCTCCTTAGTACTCACTTAGGACTCAAATTTTTTCTCGCTTTGTAACTGTGGTTTACTGGCACAATAAACCACAGTTATTTGACAAATAAAAGCGCGTTCTATTTTGGTTGTTTCATTATAGACGTGAACCATTGGTAAAATAGACTTTCGGCGCACATACACAGCCTAAATCTCGAACTGATGTAAAATACTCAAATTCCAGCGAAAAAAAAATTCTGGTATTCAAAATTCAGTGTACTGTTCTGTTTTAAAATTCATTTACAAAATAACCCAGTGAAACTGGAGAGCTGATTGGTCGAGAGCACAAAATCCATGTTCTGTAAGAGATTACCTTTTTCACGCTTTTGAAAGTGTCACAAAACAATGAATCAGCTCCATATTATTGCTTGCAAGCAAGCGGGGTTTTTTATCGTAGAAAAAGCATGTTAGCCAGTGACAACAAAACAGCATTTATTCCAAACCGACAACGAATGAAAATTAGCCTATTAAGGTATTAAACTGGGAAACAAAAACCGAAAAGATGCGGCCGGTTTGCTGCAGTCGACAGGTCAGCGAAATTTTGCATTAAACCCTGACGAAAAATACGAAGACTCGACGAAATGGTTTCTTCTTTAAAAGTAATAAAAAAATTCCTAATTATCACGATCGAACACTATATAGACACATTAAAAGCGAGGATTGTTTAAAAGGTATTATTTCATTAGTCGAAAAACAGATAGCAGTAATTGCAATGGTAGGCCAAATTCGAAATATAATGCAATTCATGCAGGTACGACACAGAATCTTATTAAGCTTATATATTTAACCGACTTGTTTCTATTTCTTATATGAAGAGTGGAATAAAAGAACAAGGAGTTCATTAGAATCTCTCCGAAATAAGGGACAAAAAACTTTTGAAACAGCTGTCGGCTTTGCCAGCACAGCGACCTAATCTCAATTGCTTTTTGAACATTCGTGGCAATCAGATTCATTCATCAGATTCCATCAAGCAGCTGCGATACTGTCCCAATCCAGATCCAGGGCACGTGAAGTTCTATTGTTACAGGTAACGACTAAAGCTCGACAGCGTTTCTCCCAAATCCGAAGTTGAGGTCATTTGAAAGTTGTCTCGAGACGCCACAACGTGTTATAAAAAAGTATAATTACACGGGAAATGCGTTTTGTTGTTTAAACACAAAACGCCGTTCGATGTGAACGACACGCCATTTTGAAAAATCCAAACCGTTAAGTTTACTGGTTCCAAGACTCCACGCTGCGCGCTGATTCAAGCTAAACGTTGCTGGGGGGTTATTCTTATTTTTAGAACCAGACCTTAATTGCACTGAAGTACTTTCGGTGCAAGTTCACAACCGAAGTAAAATACTTACAAATTGGTGAGTATGTACATTTACTCCACGCTTGAACTGTAAATATTTTACTTAAAGTCGCGAGTAAGGCTGAGCACGTGCGGCGACAAGGGTCTACTGACTTAGTATTGGTTGGACTCGGACACTACAGGTACCGCTGTTTCAAATTTTGTCAACACGGTTCACCATAGTCTTTCGTTCAATATTTTTGAGGGAATAAGGTTTACATAATGCTTATCGAACCAATTTCAAATTTCCAGACGGACTACAAATCTTTCGCCATGTTCAAAATTACATTTCAGGGCGGAGAGTAAACCCACTAATCAATGCTGATCCATAGCGGCGTTATTGGAAGGCTTTCATGTTTTTATTGTAATGACCACTGTTGATTTATGCCATTGAATAGCTGAGTGCAATCAGGCACTACATGTACTGCTGCTTCAAATTTTGTTAATATGATTCACCACAAAAACTTTCCTTATTGCATTTTTTAACTTGAATAGAATTTCTTCTGAAATTAAAAAAAAATCATTGTAAAAGCTTATTCCTTAAAAAAATCCGTTTTTAGAGTCTTGTTATTGAACAATATCATAGTTGGAGTTAACCATTTACAAGGGCGAGAAATAGCAGCGGGTGTTGAGTTTGTTCTTTGAAATATACTGCTGTGCACTTGTGGCTAAACTCATGCTGCTTTTGTTTCAAGGTTATTCCCCGAGTTACCTGCTCACTTGAAATTCTTGAAAGTCAAAATTTGGGCAAGATTAATCTTAAAGTGCCTAGACGGATTTTAATGCAAAGATGGCGTCAAACGCCCCCTCCCTCCAGTCTGGGTTAATGCAAAAACAAAAACTTGAAGGCTACATTACGCACGCAGTTTGTAAAGCGTCTTTGTTCTGAACAACTGTTCTTGTTTCAAAAACTCATCAGGAGATCGAACAAGAAGATAACAAGAGAACAACGATAATTTGTTCTAAATTCATTTATTTTCACAACAGATGTGATACTAATGCGAAACCAGGATAAATCTTTTTCAAAGTTTTCTATGCCAATCTACAGACTAGAAGGAGAATCAACACTTCTAGATCAATAAATTGTATAGGAGCTCTGAAAGTGTCTTTATTTTCCCGATAGCTGAGCGAAAAATCCATCCGCCATTACAGAGTTGCGAATCGCCAGATGACGTCAATGACTCAACTGGGAACAACGTACACAATGCAACCATAAGCAAAACACACCCCCAAAAAATAATATTATAGTAACAAAACAACAAAAGAAACCCATTTGGCCTCTCTGTATACAGTACATGTATTTTAGAGCGGCATGGGACAGTTAATTTTAGAGCGACACGGGTTGAGTCATTGACGTCTTATATCCGTTATCTGTGCTCAACCCAGCATCGCTCTCGATTAATGGTGGACAGAAAACACCAGTGTTGAACTTCGAAAAAACACACCGCAACGTTTTTGATCTTGAAGGTTTGGCGACATGTTTATCTCACATCTCTACTTTACGATTCTGCAAAAATCCCGGGATCTTGAATTTCCGCTCAAGTAGCACTTTAGTAAGAACAAGTTCCTTAAAAAGACATAAGGAAAAAATTATTTGAACTATGATCTGAAATCTCGAAGTGAGAGGTTAATCCGTAGTGTTCTTAAAATTATCGGCGCGCATGACTGACCAAAACCACGGTTCCGAACGGAGCAGTTCGGTTGAATGGATAATGTAAGTAGTCTAATTTATCACACCTGTTGCAACAACAGGTAAGGTTTCTGTTTGCTTGAGAGTTACAAGTAAGGTTTCTTTTGCTTGCTGAGATACAGTAATAATCAGTAAAAATAGAGAAAAATCTATTTCCGCCTTTTCATGAAAATGTTTACAAATTTTCCTCTGTGTATTTTTTTCCAAAATAATACATTCTTCCCAAGCAACTAAAAACTTACTACTAAAATTTCAATCAAAGTGGGTGCATATCCCATCGCCGATAAACTGCAAATGCATAATATAGAGCCAACTTCCCACTGATATAGCTATGTTTCATTGCATGAGGCTTGTAAGCGTATTTTGCTAATTATTTTCTTCATCTTGCTAACAAAATATCAAAGTTTTACAGTTTTAGCTCGACAGGGACGGGTTTGTTTAACTTTCGTGAATCCAAACGGTCATGCTTTTCATTGTTGCTTCTTGAAAGTTTTGCCTCTTCAGTTAAGTCATGTGAATATGCGCCAAGCATTTTAAAATCACGACAAGGTGTTAAAATGAAGGATGAAAGAGAAGCCCGATTTGACGGATTTGAGACGGTATATGAATGACTCACCCTATAAAGGAAGTACTATTTGTCTAAGCGATCGGAAGTGATTGCCCCACTCAACGTTTTAACTGCCTTCCAACCGCAAAACTACGAACCAAAATTTAAAAAAACTATGGAGTAATCGTCAAAAAGCTTTAATTCAAATCAGTTATGGAAACAATGACATATAGTACGTAACAATAACGTCTTTGTGATGTTAAAATCTACTCTTTGTTTTCTTTTTTACCAACGTTTTGCAACAGAACTCAACTGTATCATGACCGCTTACTTATTGAAATACGTTTATGTGTAATCAAATACATTTTCATAGCGCTAGTTAAAGGTTATATATTCAAACAAAGGCAACAATGCTTTACCAAACTCGAATAATGTCAGCAAGTAACCGACCGGTTTCAAAGCATTAACTATATACACTTCTCTCCAACGTCATAACTTTGGGTCCTAGTTGTGTTTTGAAACCAAGCCAGTGTAAAAATGCAAAGCTTCTTTTAAAGAAATTTCGGTCACTTTAACAACAACGCTTTATCAATTTTTTAGATTTTATTTCTTTGTTAATTGTGTCTCCCTAGAACAAGGTTCCTTTAATTTCCATCTTAAGACTTAGTTCAAATTTGATCTATACGCAATACCGTTCAAAAACAAGCTGGTTTCATTTAAAGCTAACATTGCCTTAAATATTGTCCTTTAAAACTTTACGATTTAATTGTTATGTTTTGCTATTCAAATACTAATTAAGTTTTAAAACACAAATTCGATTGCATCAGTCTGACACCTCTAAAAGACCAATTGCAATAATGAAGAGTTGTTAGACATCACGTACGCTGAAAAGAGCGATGTAAAGAAGTATTGTTTAATTCTTGTACTCTTCAAAACCAGTCATAATTTATAATTTTCAAAAACCTTGACCCTGAAACTGACCGTACTTAACACAACATTTCCTAACTAGCCCAATCCTACTACAGCTCTCATTCACACTCCGTCATCAAACGCCGTTTTTCTTTTTCTTTCTCGAAACGACAACGTTAGTTTGACTCACTAGCTAGCAAAACCATAAATGGCACAAATTTCCTAAATTACACTTAATCTGCCGTCTTACAGTGGTGAGAGATCGGTAAACCTCTTTACACAGCATTCGAACATCAAACAATATCTTCATTTTTCTATACAAAGTTTGATTTCAATTCACTATCGAGACTCAAAATGACCGTGATTTTCCTTGATCGTACTTATAGCATCTCTTTGTTTCTTTTACAGTGGTGAGAGAACGATATTTTTTGACAAAGCTTCAACTGTTGTACCTATCAGCACGCACAGTATTTTAATACTCTTCTTTTATTTAATACTTTCTAATGATTTTTTGCATTAAACCAAATTGACTCAAAATAACTCACTGCATCACCAATAACCGTTTAATGAGGCTTTTCATTGTAATGAAAACTAAAATCAATTCCAGCGAAGGCAAAAGAGCCAAGTCTAACGCGAAGGTGATTAGAAACTAATTATTGACCCGTTTCACAATTGAAGTTGTTAATATTTGAAAAGGCTTTTGTAAGAGTTTATTTTAAGCAAAGTAAATGTTTGTGATTTCACTCTTTCGTATTTTGTAATATTTTCAGAACAATATAGCTAGAGCGCTTCTTTCTAGTATAAAATACAAATCAAATGAAACAAGGCTTCCGAATTTTACGTTTCAGTTGGGGTCCTCATTGAATCTTAGTCGTTTTCGTTAGGTAATCCTTCATTAACACTAACAGACCAACCTAGTTTATTTTATCTCATCTTTTATAAAGTTCTGTGTTTTTTCGCTCAACCCTTTTCAAATGCTTTGTTTTGATTTAGCTTTAAAGTGTTACCTTTTCTTTGTTGAGATTCATAACCTGCGAACTACAATATTTTACAAACTTCTTCATTCCAAACATATTTGCATAGCAAAAACAGGGACTAAAAATCTTCAAAGCTACTGTATTAAAACCGTATTGCCGAATTGCATCTTGAATTTTTACTCATCGAAAAGATTTGATTCTATCACCGTTTCTCATTTTCAAGTCACAATTTAAAAAATCTAGTTTGCTTCGAAATGTGAATTAAACATAAGCTATTTTTCGAATTCGGATAAACGGTTCACTGATGCGTAATAGCAGATAACATAGGTCCAACTGGTATTACAGTTAGAAAAAATATTTCAAAGTTTCGTCATAGTCAATGCCAACATAACAAAAGAATGAAGACCGGGTCAGGTTTATAAAAAGGGGCGGTCGGTGAGGGAAGTAGGACAGACCATCCCTAACTTCAACAACTCTCGTCATAAGGTAACCTTGTACAACTTCTTTGTCGTTCTTCTTGCTTTTGTTGTATTTTTTTTTTTGCAATTTTTTATGTTTTAACTCTTCAAACCTTCAGGAAAGATATAGTTTCAAAGATTGTACGAATTGAACCTTGCTTGCGAAAGGCGAAAAAAACCTCGGAAGTTAACTAAGGTAATTTCTTTTTTTCTATTACAAAAATCTGTTCTCAGTGAAGTTTGAGTTTACTGTAACTCATAGATATCTTGTAAATATTGAATAGTTCCTCAAAGTCAAAGATTCTTTGGAACCCTTATAAAAAGTAAGAATCTGTTTTACAAAAATTAAAAAAAAGGTGATCTGTTCATTATACTCCTCGCGATCACCGCAACACTTTTATAGTATTTGTTAACACTCCTTTCTCAAGCCAAATGGCCTATAACGCCGGGTTAGGCCGGTGCTTATCCCCGGTTTCTGTAGTGTTAAGCGGATGAGAGTCTTTGCCTCCCCCTGGGAAGAACACTAGTCCATCGCAGGTTATCCACCAGCAGAACTAGTACTCGTTTATACGACTGTATCGACTTGAACAAGTCGGATAGAACAGATAGAAGATCTTGTTCAAGAACACTGCGCTGCCAATATTTGTTAACACACTTATTTATGATTAACATGAATAACTAATGTTGGCCGAAACCAATTTTTCCTAAATACAGTTCCACAATCTATGAACAGATAAAAAGCTTTAGCAATCGATAGAAAACAAATTTGAACGACAAATTTTTGTGGCCCTCTCTACATCGAACTTCGGTTTAGGAACTGACCTCACAAGCGTGTCATTCCGCTTCTTCTAATAATTTAAAATTTTTAACTACAAAGTTTCAGGGTGCAGACCAAATGGCTGTTCTGGCTTTTTTGACACTTAGTTGGATTTTACTTCCGGTTCTTGCAGACCAAGGTAAGTATATGTGGTTTTTCTGCTCTCAGCGTTTTCTGCTGATAAGCTATTTTTACTCTACTTTCTTTCTTACCAAGGTAACTTGTCTTTTTTTTCTTTCGTTTCATTTTGTTTTAATTTATTATGCTCTCTTTTGTTTTGTTTAACTTACTCAATTCTGCTTTTGTTAAGTTTTCAAATAGAAAAACACAACGAAAAAAGAATTAAGAAAATCAAATTACTTGCAAACATATTACAAAATAGGGAACTGTTCTTGAAATCTCGTCGTCGAGAGAGAGTCATATAGATACTAGATAGAAAGAGACACCTCTTAGCTTTTAACAGTTCGCTATAAGGCTTTTAATGACATTCTTTTTCTTTTAATTGACATTTCATTAATACATAGACTTATCCTGTTTATATTTCACTTGACTAATGGTCCGAGTAAAAACTAAAATACCTCCCATTGTTCAGCAGCATTTCGCTTTTCCTACACAAGAATGTTTAGATTTTCATACTGAGAATACATTAACCAGTGTACAACATAGTTTTAAAGTAAAAAGCAGTGAAACTCTGTTTTAAAACAATGTTTCTTTTGTGTTATAATATTTAAGCCAATCATTAAGCTCTAAAACAAAAGAAAAGAAAACGTTTTCGTTTGCGATGTTCCCTACATGGAATTTTCTAACATTTGTAACAGACGAAAAATAATTAAGTTTCAATCATTTTTTAGGCAGAATACCATTTTTGAAAGCAAATGACGAGTTTCGTCGTTTCCTGTGATGACGTCATCAAATTAACTTCAAAAGATGTGTCATTAATCAAAGAACAGTTGTGCCAAACCTTTTGGCAATCGGTAAAATAGCACGTTTTTTATCCCAAAAAAATCGAGGGGAGGGGTCAAAATGACTTCCCCCCCTCATGCCTCCTAGGGTTGAAATATCTTACAAAAGTTGTTATTTGCTATCCGGTGCTCCAGCTGTAAACGACTCCAGTTATAATATTGTTTCCCTTAGTTCCTTTCCCCTAGGACAGTTACCTCAACAAAAGGCGAATCTGTTGTTTCTGCATTTTCTAATTTTAAATTTACGCGAACTTTGTATTCCAAACTGTTAGCCAAATAAACGCTAACTCCTCCACCTTGTCGATTTCTTCTGTGACTATGGACAAAGTTATAATTTTTAATACTAACGGAATGATCGTAATCGTTTAACCATGTCTCACTTATGCCTATTACATCAAACTGGAAGTCAAGAGTTTGCAAAAAAATCCGTTAATTCAGACAAATTGTTGTTAATACTTCTAATATTTAGATGAAGAACAGATAATTTATTATTCGCTTTTTTACCTTTTTTCGCAAGCATTTCCTTAAATTGATCTTCAATGAAGTATTCACATGAACTATGCGCGATTTGAAAGGTATCGTCCGGGTTAATGTTTCAAGTTAATGTAAGCTGTTTTTATTTGATTTAACTGTAGACAGTGCGGCCAGTCTATCTGGGCTATATCTTACAAGGCCGTGTTCGAGTTCATAGAGCGCAAGTTTAAAACTTTCATTGTCTAAAAAACAAAACGGTAGTTCAGTACATATGTCTACGAATTAGATAAAATAGGAGGAAATATCAATTAGTAACAAAATATTGACACACTCATCTCACAAATCTTCAGTAATAGAAGCGTTGGCCGGTGATGGTATGCGCCACGCTGGTTTTCCACGCTGGTTTTCCACGGAATCTTGAGCGATTCCTGCATCCCGGTGAGCGGGCGGTCCGGGTAAACAACTAGCTTATCAAATCGTAAGAAAACGATCACGATGTTTCCTTTCTTGCCCTCTTCGTACATTTTTTGGTAACAACTCCTTTCTTTTAGCAAATATTTTCTGACAAAAATCTTCTCGAAAATAAACATTTGTGCCTTTCAACCTCTTCTTGTTCTTCAAAATTTTCTCCTTGATTTTTTAATTACTACATTTTGCTACAATGGGTTTGGGTTTGCCGCTAGCAGCATCTTGTTTCCCAATGCGATGTGCTCTCTCAATAGTGAACTCATCTGTTTGCATGTTGAGGTTTGTTGACATGATGTCTCTAAGTTTTTGTTCTGTTGCTCTCCACGATTCATTTGCATCTTCTTTTATTTCGTCGAAGCATAGGTTACTTCTTCTTGATCTATTCTCTAAATCATCATTTTTATTTCCAGGATCTATAATTTCCTCACTAACCTCTTTGATTTTCTTTTCGTAAGTGACTAGCTTTGATTCCACATCCTTTGTGTGTTTTACCGCAACTTCAGCGAGTCCTTCACTTCAGCTTGGGTGTAGTCTAGACTAACAGTTAGTCCTTTCACTTGCTCGGTTAAGTTGTCGATTCTTTTATTGTTATTTTCAACAAAAGTGTCAAAAAAATTCTTCATTGAAGCTTCTTGAGCTTTCATTAGCTCTTTTATTAGCGATAGACATATTAAACCGTTGTTTGACGGTTTCTCTCCGGAGCTCGACTTTTAACGTGTATAGGCCCCATCTTGTCATGCGTATATCGCAATTAGCACTTTTCTGCATTGCATTGCATTTGATTACGGCTAATCCTTATATGTTTTCAATCTTCTAAACGTTTAAAGAGTAAGAACGTATGCCAAAACTATAGGGAAAAAAATTGACTCTCTTTAGATTTTTTTTTGCGAGCAAAGAACGATCAAATGCACAAGGCGAGGATCGAACTAGGGACGTACACACAGCCAAGCTTGGAATCGCGCTATTTTGCAGGTGTTCTTGCGGCCTTTTATGACAAATTTTTGAGTAAAGCGTTATGTTTGTTTAACTTTTATTTGATCATTGACTTTTTGTGTAGTTTAGATTTTTGGCTGAAGGACAACACAGGCAAAAGATTTTAAAGATTTCCTGGGGCATTTCGAAGAAGACTGCGCCGAGCAGAGGTCAGAGATATGCGTCGGTCGAAATCATTTCACTTAATCTAAGGTTGCTTCTAGTTTTATTTCGAGAATTTTAAGTATACGACAAGCCGTCCCGAGTCAGGCTACGTCATTTATCTTGTTTTTCTTGAATTTTACAGATAAAAAAACCGATATTACTTTGTTTTGCTATAAACTAAATATCTGTTTAACTAGTTCATTAACAATGAAACCAATGACTTTTACATATTAAGCCGATAGCGTTTTCAATGTCTACCATGCATGAGATTTTTTGATGAAACCTCTTGTATCTTATTTTTTTTTAGTGTTTGATTTTGAGGGCGGGCTGTCATCCATATCCTGGGATACATCTGGATCAACTGTTAGTAACAGTGGCGAGCGATACAAACATGGCAAGAAATCTTTAAAATGGACCTGGAGCGCCAACAACAAGTTAACCTTTAACCTCGATTCGTACAATATCCAGAAAAACAAAGTAAACAAAGGAGGTATCAAGCTCTGGATCTACAGCGAAACCTCTCAGTCATCCAAGTGTCTTAAAGTTGAGGTAACCAGATCCTGCACTGGCGCATCTACCCATACCTCCTCTTTTCATATTTCC
>JAOBRD020696488.1:0-14601 GCA_027575215.2 Hydrozoanthus sils
TTGGCTGAAAGATCTTAATTGATCCTGCGACAACTCAAGGCATTTCGTAACGGTTCTTGCATTACAGTTTACATGTCTCAAATAAGCCCCGCCCCCGAATAAGCCCCGCACCAAAAAGTACGAAAATTAAATAAGCCCCGCAGGGATTAATCGAGTAAATACGGTATACTTGCATTGTAGTTACTTTTGGTTTGAAAGCTCTACTCGGCGAAAGAGTTTTTTAAATCTTTGAACAGTTACTTGAACACTTTAGGGTTTGGTTGGGAGGTGAGGGGGTTCGATTCATCAGATTGACATGATCATCATTGGCATATATGATCACTTTCTTTTGTTCTTCCAATTAAGCATAATCACGTGGTATCTTCATAGTTTCTGTGGCAATCGTAGGTATAAAAATGTTGTCACGGTTGAAAGGACAAGATTTACTTATTTTCCCCATAGGATTCGTTGAAAACTACCAAAACGTACAACAAACACGAATTTTGGTTTTAATTGCTGTTTTAGTCATCAAACGTGTTTTAGCAGTTTTTAGCAGTAAAATATAAAGGAAGATATGAAAACAATAAATAATTTAATTGTGCCCTGCCCCGCACGGTTCAGATTTTGCAAATGACTGTTAGGTTTGTATGATAACGAGTTATCATGTTGGCGGGTTTGTATACAAACTGGCGAATTTGAAATATTTGAAACGTGTGCTGAAGGTCAGGTACGAGCTTGCTTTTTGGCATTTTTATAATTCGACGTGGGCTTTGAAAAAAAAAATAAAAATAAGTGATTTTGAAGGATTTACGGGTGGGTTTTGTGTGGGCGGTTGTTTGCCAGGTCGAGCAAAGTTTCCTACCTTGTCTTGCTTTTATATGTCTATTTACTTTCTCACGCTGCAACAGAATGTAGAATGGACGACTATGTTACATTTTGGAACAATAATTCAAATTTCCCTATACATTTGCTTTTGAAATTCGGGTGGCGTTCAATTTATTATTATGGCGTGCGGGAGCGTGGGCTACTCGTGGTAAAATGCACTCTATCCATTTAGAGTTCCTAATAAACAAGTTTAAAAATGGACAATTGCTTATAAAAGGGTTAAGATGAACGGAATTTTTGAAGACTTTAAATTGGCTAAGTTCAAATTGAGAATTTTTCAACTTGGGGAGCATATTATCTAATACATTAATTTTTATTAAGAAAAAACCTAATAAGAACATTGAGGCTGAAATCGCGCAAATAAATAAGAACAATATAAGAATAATCTGGGGCTGAAAATTTTTTAATAAAATAAAAGTAAAAAGGAACAAATAAAAGGAACTTGCACAGCAACAAACAAGCAACAGACTGCAGGTCAGGTACCATACAGTACACGTAGTATCACGACAGTAGTATAGTAGGGATGGAATTAGCCCCTTTTTTGGGGGGGAATCTCATTATCTCTGGGGGGGAATAAATTATATCTAGGATGACGTCATAGCTCATGAATAAAATGCGGATTGTTTACATTATCTCTTTTGTTATGAAAAGGATTGTAACAACACATGGAGCGGGTTGACCCCATCGGAGAACATAGAAAGTTTAAGAACCTTTAAGAACATTTCGAGCCTGAAATGGCCAAAAAAACAAGAACATTGAGTCTGAGCTAAATTTTATTGGTTCTTAATAAAAAAAAGGGAAGGTCAAATAAAAATCGAAGGATTAAATTTCACCGATTAAATTTCAAGAAGCTACTGTTTTGCGCGTTAGCCCAATGATCGATGGAGCATATGAGTAAGTTTTCTAAGCTTCCCACGATGAATATTAACCTTTTGACTTTAAGTTGAACGAATCATACATGTCTAAAGCGTGTTTGCACTCGGGAGTGAATTATGCACCGTTATTCATCTACATTCACCGAATTACACTCAAATATGGAAATTGATCTGAGCTTTTTCTTTTAATGATATTGCTGTTCTAAACGCCGGATCACTTAGCTTTTTGTGCGACCAATGTCAACGTTATCTTAAACTACTGGCAAACTGACTCGATTAGTTCGCTATTTTCAGTTTGCCAGTATTTCTTTTCAAAACTACAATACAAACTGTAACATGAACTTTTTTTCTCTCTTTAGCCAACAGAGCTTAGAGAAAAAAGAGAGAGATGATAGCAAGTATGTCCACATGCATGTGCGACTCAATTAAAAACGTAAACTTTGTTACCCTGACGACATGACGTCACACTTAGCGTACTTTAACAGTGGCTAATGCTTTCCATGCCAAGGATTCAGTATTAGTTCTTGAGGTTTAAAACAAAGTTTCTTCAGTTGATTCTCAGAGAATTTTAGGTTTATAAAAGCTCAACGTCTCAAACTATGTTTCCCGGAAAAGATAAGTGACTCAGAAAAAACTTGTTTCGAAGAAACCCCACAAATTCCAGGAAACTCTCAGTTGCTCTTCAATCCTAAGCAAATTCATCTGCCATCCGTCCAGCCCGTGAGAAGAGGTGAGTTGTTTTTCGTGGCTATAGTCGTCTTTACTTTCCGCAGTAGAATTCTTATATAGAGTAGATCTTTCACGTTTTAACGGTCAGTTGCTCATATTAATAGTATTTCTTTATTGAGTAAGGCAAGTCTGACTGAGTATGTCTACAGAAAATGGGCGTCTGAGTCGATAGCATTGAAACAATAGTACGAAGCAAAGATTCCTTATTTTCAAGCTAACTAAGCTGAGTTTCTTCTAAATGTTCGATTAGTTATCGATATCTTATTAAAATCCCTTTTTTTATTGAGACATGTAACGCTTGTTCTGTAGAAGGTAGTTTACAAGTCCTTTAAGATATTGGGCTAGTTGTTTACAAATTCTACAGACTGAAACTAAATATCATGATTCTGAAAGCTGGCAAACGTTCAAAGCCGAATTACAGTGGTACCATCAAGTTAGGAATAATCGATCAAGTCAAGAGTTAAGTGCAGGATAGTTTGCAAACAGACAATAATGTTTAGAATATTATGTTTAGCCTGAAATTTGCCAGCTTAATTGGAAAACCTAAAAACGACCATGCAAAGCTACAGAGAAAGCACAGTAGCCGAGTGAGAAGCAGTGCACTGCTACAAACTGACAGAACAAATTTAACAAGAAACTATGTTTCTGCTCGTTACTCTTTGACTATAACTTTTCCTTAATAGAGTACTGTACGTCTGGATTTCATCTGAGCAAAGGTTTGAATTAGGGACCAACAGGTAGGTTACATGCTTGCTTTTGCAACACTTTTCTTGTTGTTTGTCAACGAATTCTAAGAAACGTAAAAATGTAAACAGTGATGATTCGTCAATCCTCCAAAAAGTAAAGCTTCTGATTTCGCTCGTTCGACTGTTAGAGGATCTTACATCGAGAACAACAATTCTATTAGAAACAATCGTGTACCCATCGCTTATTTCAGAAGACATACACGTTTTATTAACCACGAACAAGTCGTGCGCAAGTGTCTCTAATGACGGTTGACATCACATTGTCCATTGCAACACAAACACGCCTGTGTAGAGTTTGCCTGAAGGTCAGTCGATGTGTTGTGTTGTTGACAGACATTGTTTCCGAGAACCGTAGTGAGTTAAGCAGAATAACACAAGGAATTGAAGGTAAAACTAGAATGAAAGACACTTCAATGAACATGAAATGAACTATTTTGTATAATGTTACAGCTGAATTACTAAATTAGGAACTTAACTCCCAAAATCAAACTGTTTTCGTTTTTTCCCGACTCAATAAGCACTACTTTTTTAGCATACTGTATCGTCTTACAGTTTGATATTCATCTAACCCCTTCGGGCCAAAAGACGCCAAATGGCATATTGCTAAGTTCTCCCAGCTAGAACACATACTTTTTCTGTTACCAGTTGGGGAGAATTTTGCTTCTCATCTTTGATTAGTTTCTATGTTTGATCAATCGGTGAAGTGAAACCAATTCCGTACTGAAACCCTGAAAAAATTACGGATCACATCTAAAGGACTTTCTTAGTTTTTTCAGGCAAAACTGTATTGTTGTTAATTCTTCGTTTGGTTGGTTTAGTACGTACAGTGCTGTCACCAGGCGCAATAAACGCTTTTAGTTCTGGTCCCTGGAGGAAAGAAAACTCTTGAATTGAAAGTAGAATTAATTAGAAGTAGAATTAATGGAACTGAGTGCCTGGTGTATGAGATGCTCCTGATTAAAGAAAAGACCAACTACAATCTTGGACAAAATAGTTGAAACACTTAATTATAAATTAACGCCCCCCACCCCATGCAATGTTGTTTTCTTTCCGAAGCTGTTTCGACCAACATTGTAAAGGGATAGGGGGAAGAGGAGGGGACACTGATACCAACTGTTTCAACTAATTTTGTCCGAGATTGTAGATCTAAACACTCAGTCGGGTTCCATGCCAGCAACACTGTTTATTACAAAGCTATGCACATTTTTGGGGGGTTTTTTTTCCACGCTACTACTATATTAAATGATTATCACACTTTCATTTGTATAAAATCAACCTAAGAGCTTTTTCTTAATTTACATTTGATAATGTTGTCGCCGAAACCTCATGTTTTCTTAGCGTCAAACTTTCCGTTTTACGAATGCCTTATTTTGTTTGTTCTGTAAAGGAATGCACTGTTGTCAGAAGTTACTTTAATTTTCAGCTTTTCGTCTATTTAAATCAAAATAAAAACAAGCAAGAACTTCGAGACCTTTCATTTTGGGAAACTGCTATGGCGTTAAAATCTTTTTCTGCACATGTTAGTTTAAAGTGCGTATAAATGAAAAGTTTTTGCTTCAGTGGATAAACCTTGCTCAACAAGGAATAGCGCTGAAAAGTGAAAAAGTTTTGCTGAAATCTTTTATGGCTCTCGAGATATTATAATATTCAATGTTTTAAAACTGCTGCCCATCCATAACCTTTGGTTGAACTTGAGCCAAACTCGGCCTGATGATCTACCTACCTTGAGATACATAATCAGCCCAAGTTTGGCTTAAATTCATCCAAAGGTTATAGATTGGCAGTGATCCGATTTAAAAAAAACTACATGCAAATTTGCCTGAACTAGTCAAGTGACGCCATAAGTTGAAAACATTAAATGTTAATATCTTGAGAACCACAAAAGATTTTAACAAATTTTTTGCACCGCTATTCCTCTTTTAGCAAGGTCTATCCACTAAAGTAATACTTCTTTTTTCATTCCAAAAGCAATTGTAGAACCTTGGAATTAGCTTTGCAGAGCGCACCGAATGTTTCAACTTTCTTGTCAACTAACTTAGTTACAGTTAACATATCATCATGTTCAACGCCTAGCTAGCTAGCTAAGGGCCCGTTTACATGAACCCGGGTTGGCTGCCAGCCCGGGTCAGGTCGCCAACCCGGGTCAACCCTTCTTCAGTCAAACGCCTGCAACTGTTTACATGAACCCGTTGTCTGACCCGGGTCAACCCTTCTTGCCAGGTTACCCGTTTCGTTACCCGGGTTGACCCGCCTCGGTGGGTTGAATTTTGACCTTTTTTTCATGTAAACACGGGTTCACTTAACCCGGGTTGGAATCTTCACACCTGTTACATCGTGCGTAACTGAATGTTACATGAAATATTCAAGTGTGTTGTCTTTGCTTCGCCAATATGGCTTCCAGTTCTTCTGGTATTCCGATAATTCAACTTTCGAAGTCATGTTTTCGCCTGTTTGTCATCCAGACATTCAAGTATTGCTTTACGATTGGCTAACAGTAACAATCTTCGAACAATCTCTGCTGCTTCGTTAAGATTAATAGCCAAAAAACTACGTGGAACTGAGCCAAAAAAGTATTGTTACGATATAAAATTAGATGACTTTTAGTTTTTGAAATAATTTGCATACTTGTCTTAGGCTTTTGCATTGAACTTGCATGCTCGTAAACAAAATAGCTCTATTATTAGTTTGATTTAGTTCGGTTCTCAAGGGAAAGACCCTTCAGCTCTTCTACCATGAGAAAACCTAGTTTTAGACTTATCTTCAAGCCAAGTTTTGAGAATCATTTTTGAATTTAGTCTTGATTTAAAGGAATAAAGAAAACTATCTACACTTGTAAAAATGTGAACAACTTAGAGTAGTCATGGTTCAACAACAACCCTGGCTTACTTCGTAATAATCGAAAATGCTGAAATCTGTATTTTACCTTATAAAAACTTGAGTAAATCACAGCTTACTTATTCTGTGATTTAGATAAATTTGTAGAATGCTTTCAAGAATCTAAACGAATAACTAAACATAGATTCTAGTAATTATTTCAAGTAATGCAATAGCCTTTAGGTTTAGGATTGAAGTCGTCAAGTTTACGAGTTGTTGAATACTTGTAATTTTGTTGTATAAAAACTGCATTAAGCCCGTCTATTCAGCTAGAGATTACTATCCGAAATGATAAGAAACTTGCTTAAAACAGTCTGGAAAAAGAGAAAAAGAAAAAGTCTGGAAAAAGAGCAGCTTTTAGAGACAGTATAGTAGTTCTACATTAGAGGAGACAGAAGATTAAAGAAAAGATTCAATAACAGCAGAAGACTAAACGCGTAGTTGTATCAAGGACAACATCACAACAATTGCCTTCTGTCACCCGTTTTTTTCCGAAATACCCGCGAACTGAAAATATCGAAAACAATCTTTCGACTGAGTCGCAAAGTTACCATGTTAGCCAAAACAGGGCGGGTGAACAGAAGACAACCCGGGTCCATGTAAACAAAACTTTTTCATGACCCGGGTTGGCGACCCGATCCGGGTTGACATGCAGCCAACCTGGGTTCATGTAAATGGACCCTAAGTTTTATACAAGGGGAGTAGACCATAACATGGTTAACCCTTTTCTTCCTAGGGTGTTTACCGGAAAAAAATGTCGACAGTTGATCATGAAATAGGTGAGTAGAAAAAAAAGATTGACAAGGAGACGTTTTGTATATCTGTCTGTATCACATTCGAAATTGACGGTTTAAATTGTGAACGTAAATTGAGTTGTTGTTGACGTGTTGTTAGGTTCTGTGTCTACATTTAAAAGAAAAGTTGTTTCTGTTCCGGTTTCAGTGGCATTTTAAAAATCCATTTCCTTGTCTTAAAAGTTTGTCTCAAAATTAAGTAACAAAAGCCAGCGCTATCTTGACAAAGACCATTTTATAAGTCGAAATATAGGTAATGTTGTTACTGTTTGCTCGTTCTGTGCTAACTACGTATAAACTGTTTGAAGGATCCATCGTTACCAAATGATTTTTTTTGGATATACAGTGATACATAGTGATTTTCTTACCTCACATGTGATAATGTAGAAACCGTTACATCGAAATCGAGTTTCTACTATAAAATTTTATTCTTCTCTCAAAACATTTTCCAGCTTACACTAACCAATTACCAAAATAGTTAATATATTAATTTCGCTTAGGAGTAAAGTACTGCTGCAATATTATCATTTAAAACTGATAATAGATTATAGAGCTTGAAAAATGAATTTCACACTTCCATGATCTTGGGTAGTAAATACACAAAAGAAAACGCTAAGAAGCAAGAGTTGTTTTTTGTTTGGTGTTTCAGTTCCTTGTACGCTAACTTAAACATATAAATCTCGTTGTCCACGCAACTATTTAAATCCTTTTAAGGAAAACAACTGAAAATAAAAGCAAGTCTATCTACCTTTTTAGCTACCAGGGAAGGTATTTCTGCATCTGCCATAATTTTCCCTATAATGATTGTCACTGTCATCGTCATTGGCTTGTGTTTCTGCACGAACCGCCGTTGGATGAGATGCGGAGTAGACTTCATCCGATCATGGTATGACTGGTGCTTCTGTCGTCTGGATTGCGCTGCTAAACTAGACTTAAACACGGCTATTTATCGCTACTGGGAAAACCCGCCGCTCTCCGAGAATATTTGATGAAGGAGACGTCTGAGAATCCTTACATAAGGAAAATCCTATTACACCTTGCTAAGGAACTTCCAGATTTCTTCTTCAGTTTTCTTCCTACAGGGAGTTTGAGAGAAGGCTGTGGTAAGCTGCTGCCATCCACTGCATGTTTGGCCACGGATCACGACTTACTGCTTGTACCAGATGGTGTAACAGTAGGTAGCAGAGATACCAAAGAAGCTACAAACCAGCGGAATCCACCAACCTTCTTAACGACCGAAAATGACATGTTACCAACTGGTTTTGTATGGCTTTCTCTAGATTACTTGCAACTGAAACATTGGGAGGAGCTGACAATACCTCGCTTTGTTGAAGATTCTGTCGGACATTACTTGTCGATAACGAAGATGCGCCAGCTCATATCCAAAAAAGTTGAGGAAATTATCTTCACTGAACTTAATACCAGGGCTAAATCACCAGAACTATCGATCAACGGGCCAGCAGTTACAGTAAAAATAAAGAGAAATATCATAACATCTGAGAAGTGTACGAGCTGCTCTTGCTGTTGTACTTCAGACAAGGAAATGACTCTGTTTCACTGTGACTTCACTCTAGCGATACACCATCCAACGTGGCCTGTTAAAGCAAGAAGTGAGTAATCGTTAATTATCGGTTAACCTAGTCCTTTCAAAATCTAAAGCAGACTTTGTAAGAGGAAGGGTGGGGGAGGTGATAAATTCAAGGAAATTTTTTCAAAAATGAGGGATACATGGATGGATGATTGATGAAAGGATGGGTAGTGGATGGATGGATGGATGAACATAAAGGTGGATGCATGGACCGATTGAAAGATGGATAGACGGAAGGATGGATGGAAGGAAGGGTTGGTGGATGGATAGACGGACGGACAGACGGATGGATGGATGGATGGATGGATGGGTGCGTGGGTGGGTAGATGGGTGGGTGTTGGATGGGCGGGTGGTTGCATAGATGGAAGGACGGATACACCATCCAACGTAGCCTGTTAAAGAAAGAAGTGAGTAATCGTTGATTATCGCTTAACTTAGTCCTTTCAAAATTTAAAGCGGACATTGTAAGTGGAAGGTAGAAGCGGTGATAAATTTTCCTTCGTGGATGCATGAATGGAGAGATAGACGGATGGATGATGGACGAACGGATGGATGGATGGACAGATAGATCGAAAAAATGATTCAAAGTTTTCATTTTTTTCTAGACTGGTTTTTACATGAAAGGCGCAGGTTTTGGCCTCCTGAACAGACTAACCAACGAATAAGAGACAGGGGATGCCATCTTGTACCAAAACCTTCGATAAAAGGCACTCTGCTCAAATATAAATCAGGTAGTTGAACTATCTAGCTCAATTTTTTGTTCCACTTTGAATCCGATTTTTGTTATATTGATAGCCCCAGTATTTTTTTTCTTTTCCGTGTGTACCCAGCGCTGAAATTAAATATCACATTGGTACGATGTAGGTAGTCCCTGCTTAAACCTTTCTGTAGGTTTTGTCGGGAGAAGTGCTGGTCTTCTAAACTACATGCAGTCCCAAACGTCCGCTAACAGCCATGGTCAGCGCAGGGAACTCACGATCAAAATTCTAGCAAAATCTAGTTACAAAAGCCAGTACAGACAAAGATGCACCCTAACTTATTACACTACAAACAAAGTAGCACGTATTAAGAACAAAAAACGTTGATTGGTTATTGACAATTATTAAACCACGTGCAGCTGAAAGAGACCGCTTTTGCAACGTTACAGTATTTTCCATGACCGATTTTTCACTTTAATTTACCACGAGCTGCATCTTTGGAGAAAGACGAATTTCATAAGTTTACCATGAAGCGAAATTAGATGAGAGAAAAAAAGTGAGGAAAGTTTTTTGCAGTTTTTTAATAGGAGAAAAACAAGTATATAATTGTGACGGCCTTTAGCGTTGAACATACTATATAATAGGCACGAGTTCTTACCTGAAATCTTTAATGATTGCTAACTAAAGATTATATAAACTAATTTTTGAACCACACAAGCACACATTCAGATGTTCCTATTTATTGTAATTCATTGAGAAGTACTGATGACTCGGTTGTCGAAAGCTTTACTCAGGTTTATTTTTTTTAATATTATTAAGTCCATGCCCGTGACCTTCTTGCCATCAATTGCTTTAAAGATGTCACACATAAATATCAAGAGTCTCTGTAGATTGTAACTTATTGTTACCACTTTGATGCGCAGTTAGTTTTCTTTGGCTATTTAGATTGCCAACATACTGATTAAATACGATCCGATTTTAAGTCTTGGAGAGAGATGGTAACTAGAAGGGAGATTATAAGGTTGTTGTTTGGCAGTTCATGGCCTAAGTCAGTAAGTATGAGTAACGAATTATTTTAACGAGGGTAAAGCGTGACAGTCCTTGAAAACACTAAACACCCATTGACCCTCTTTCACTAACATTCGATAATGTCCCCTGAAAAACTCTGTGGCCGATTAAGTCTTTAGGTACTGTAAATCAAGCTTTCGATTTACTCTTTAATCAAAAATTTTACTGTTTACTCAATTGTAGCTCAACCAGTCTTGACAACTTACGACAACGCACCAAATCTTGAGTGGCGATACTCCTTCTCCCAACCATAGCTGGAACTTTTTGATTGTATGCCTGAATGTGCAAACAAGCCCTTTGTGCTCTGAAAGCGGTTAACAAAACCCATATGAAAGGAAGATTAGACACCGACAAGAACCTGGTGTACGAGCTCAAGACAATCGCCTTACGATTTGTTGAGTAACAAGCGCCCCAGTACTGGATGGAGAACGATCCCGATGTCATCTTCCGCAAGTTACTGGAAGTCCTTCACAATGCGTTGACAACTGGCGTTTTGAATCATTACTGGATTGATGGAATCAACTTGCTAAGTGAGTTCCCCCGGCAGCGTTTGATTGAGTTGGCCCAAAAAGTTGAGGCGATTCAAAGAAATCCCCGTCGCTTCGTTGCTGACAACTGGTTGGAGGTGACCCGCTGTTTGCGTTTCAACTGTCTCTATTGTGGTCCCAGATCAATAACCGTACAGCAAATAAATTATCTGCCAGCCCGCTTTGATCCTTGCTGTATGATTCCTTGCAGCTACAAAGATAACAATGTTGGCTGCTGTCCTTGCCCTTATGACGACATCCATTTTGAGGTTTACTAGCTGGATAAAGATAAACCCAAAACTCTTGATTTAAGGTTTGGATGGATAAACAAAACTTTTGCATGGCATCATGAAACGTTTATGTAAAAGTAGAACCATAGCACTGCAAACAATATGATATTTTGATCAATTTTAATCAAAGTATTATAACCTAACACTGTACCTCAGGGTTGCAGGAATGAGCATGTATAGCGTCTTAGCTTAAACCCATTTTATTATGTTCTCTTCAACAAGTTTTATACAACATATATCGATAATTGGTGCGCTAAATTATTCTTAAAAATTACTTAACCGAACCGATTTTAATACCTGCGTATATTGCATATCAACTCAAAGTATTGCAACCGAACACTGTACCTCAGGATTGCAGGAATTAGCACGTATTTATTCACGAACCGTTTTTAACCTGCGTATATTGCATATAAACTTAAAGTATTGTAACCGAACACTGTACCTCAGGATTGCAGGAATTAACACGTATTGGGTTTTAGGTAAACCCATTTTACTATGTTCTGTTAAACAAGTTTTATACGACATATATCGATAAATAGTGCACTAAATTAGTCTTAAAAATTACTTAACCTGTATATATTACATATAAACTAGCTGTTAAGATGGATTCGATGGATTCGATGTTGTATCTTTAGTTAATTAAAATGCATGTTGCATACCAGCGTAAGGAGTTTCATTTACTGAACGATATGACCGAATAATAAACAAACACCCCCACAGTGAAGGTGACTATAAAGCTAAATTCTTTCTCGAGCCTAAGTGCCTCATTGGGCCGGCGCTTATCTCCGGCTTCTGTAGGGTTAAGCGGAAGAGAGTCTTTGATACCCCTAAACAGGACACTAATCTATCGCCCCCAGCAGAACTGGTACTCGTTTCGGTATAGAGCCGAGTCGACTGGAACAAAGCCGGGTAAAGTGTCTTGTTCAAGGACAAAACACTAGGATTACGAGTCGAAGACGCTAACCGCTCGGCAATTGGGCCGCCAACAAAGGTGACTAAAGTGGTAGATATTTACCAGGCCGCGAATCGACGAGATAAATGTGTATCGCTAGTGACCGACACTGAGTGATTACTGTTTTATAGTATACACCAAATCAATGGAATAAATAAAGGCGAAAGTTGGTGAATGTAAAGTTTGAACCAAATCGATTTGTTCAAAATTTTTACGAGCAAGTAAGAAAAGTAAGTACGCTCACTGTCATTGTTTTACTTTTTCTTGAAATTTCGAGGTAAAACAATTTTGCATTCTAACTGTGAATACAAACATCCCTCTAATTTCGTTGTTTAAGGGAATTGCTAAATTGTTTATTTCGCAATTTTCCTCTTCCGAGACTGTCGCGAAACAAGTCGCCATTTTGATAGCTTTCTCAAACCAGTAGATAGCCCTGATATTCACTGATAAGAAATATACTAAAACCAGATGTTTAGATTTAAAGGGATATAAGTAATACTCCATGCCTTACTATGTCTAACAAAATAGTTACCTCATTTTGTTCCCAACACGGCGTTTGGCATTGTAAAAGTGAGGTTAATGAAAGTCAGGGAGTTAATGAATATTGACATTGAACAATCTGAGCGGTTTAACCTGCCATTGATGAACTTGGCATGTAAGAACATTTAACCTTTTCAGCTCCAAATGTGTTGGTAAGTTCTCCCAATTTGAGCCAAAACTTATCCTTTAAGAAGTGGACAAAATTGACTTTCAGTAATTAGCTTTTTTGGTCAATTCTCACTTTTTCATTACTAAATGTAGTATCGCGTTTGTGTTCTGTTAGAAGAAGTTGGATATTTTCGACTGAATGGGACAGAAACAGACTGTTTTGATGCCTGTCGAAGACAGGCATCAACTTTTAATTTATCTTGTCATATCGGCTCGACCCTTGCTATAGGACTAGCTACAGACTAGAAAAAACATCAAACTAGATTACTAATTCTGAAACCCAGTCATATCTACTCATGATCACAGTTTCAATAGTGTTACAGCTAGATACAAGAAATATAAGAAAGTACAATTAATTAGAAGGCTTTTGATAACGTACCATTTTTTAAACCCGTTAAAATTTGTTATGTTTGGTTGTGGTAAAATGTTTTACAAAAAAAGTTTAACACCTTTCACCAACATTTCTTTGTATTGTATGAAGCAGCAGTAACTTTACTGTTCGGGATGCAAATTTAAGTTTTTAATCTTTTTTCTATTGAATTTCTAAGGTTGCTTCCCATTTTGTTCTGGTTTCTGAATCAGTTTATCAGTACTATCCCTGTGTGTTTTTTCGTTCGGTTTAACTCAAACCATCCCTGAAACAGTAGCCGGTTAGTTCTATCTCCTTTAATAACAAAATGATTTGGTTCAAGATCACTTGCCTAATTCAGATACAAAGACCAAGCAAGTTAAACGGAATCACGCAATTTTGATTGATTCTTTTTAAAACACATTTCCATATGGAAAGAGTAACGGTTCGATTTCCTGTACTGAATCATATACTGAAAAATATTTTAAAAATGGCGGTGAAAAAGCAAACAATGTGACAGTTAATGTGTGCGAATTGTTTTCAATTGGCTTACAAAATTCATGTGCCTGCTTCAACTCTGTGCGAAAATACTTCCCTGTAAACCGTAATCGACAATTACAATTACTCGAACCTCATTGAAAATTTGAAGTTCTGCAATTTACAAGAATTATCTGTTTAAAATTTTCCCGTAGCAACGAAATGGAAAAATCAAACAAATTCCAAGTAATTAATTTGAAGTTTAATTAGAGAGTTTCCTCTTGTGGAGCTCGCTCCCAGGGCGACGTGATGGAAGACACGAAGTTGAACGAAGTTTGACAATAATGAAACGTGTTTGACAGATTTTGCCTGTCGGTTGAACACACAGTTAGTGGATTAGAAAATGATCAGCTGTATACAGCTGATACAGCTGATGGAAACGAACTAGGCAGATCTTGTTGTTGGTCTTTTCAGAATCACGGATCGGAGAGTTGGCAAGACTGAAATATGGCTGCAGTTGAGGGTGTTTCATGTCGGCTGTCGTGGTTCCTGGCCAGTCCTCCAATTTTAACGGGAATCTTCTCTTCTTTCTACCAAGCATTCCACACACTTTCCAAACGGCAATTAATTCTTGTGGGTATTCTCGTTCTTTGCACTCTTTGGAAAATCGATCAGTTACATTGCTTCACTTAATTTGCCAAAGCTACTGAAAACACCGGGCAATTTGTTTGTTTTCAATATTTTTCTTTGAATTTCCCTCCATCGTTGTAACAGAAAATTCTACATTTGGATTGGCTTATTAGCTTTTTTTTGTTTATCATTCAATTAAATTTGAGTATTTGAGATTGTAAAAGCAAGAAACTACAAATTTCTGAACGGAATTACACATTTTGCACAGAATTACGAAGTATTTGCACTACTCTTTACCAATCAGAATCAAATAATTTTTTCATGTGTGAAATTAAGACAGTTACCGTTATTTCGTTATTTATCCCCCCCCTCCCGCTCTCTCTCTCTCTCTCTCTCTCTCTCTCTCTCTCTCTCTCTCTCTCGCTCGCTCTC
>JAOBRD020696597.1:0-14599 GCA_027575215.2 Hydrozoanthus sils
TCTGTATTAATTGACTCCTAGTTGGCCTAGCAATGACTCTTCTTTATCTGTCCTGTGCCTGGTTGTTCAAAATCTGGTCAATTTTAACCTTGGTAAAGCCAAAATTCATTTGATTCTTTTTGAAAGGAAAGGTTTACACTTCTTTTGAAATATTCCCTAGATTTTCAACGAAAAAAACTTGTCAATTGCCAAATTACAGCACAAATCAGTCAAACTAAGATTGGCAATAAGAACAGTGATTAGAGATATAGTGCTAATCTTCCTTTGAACAACTGGGGCATGGAGAGTTATTGGCATAGCATAATAACGGAAAATTTTGACATACTCCACGGTTGAATGCTCAATGAATGCTAAATTATGAAGTCACTCGCACTTTGCGGATAAAGTAATAATTAGTTCAGCTATACGGCTGGCAACCCAGTGTAGGCTTCTGAAGCCTCTTGTTCAACGGGGTAGTGGTTGATATGTGCTTGTGTTTGTAGCAATAACAATTATACTCACGTCAACCTATACTTTATATTTGCCACGTAAAAGCTCGTGTAGATTTATCGGTAAAAAAGTATTACCAAATGCATTGCTTGTGTAAGTGGCATGTGGGTCAAAAACTCTCAACATTCTTTTGGGAACTTTCACCTCTACTTTAGTTTCAATCTGTGTTTAAGTGATTCAGTAACACAATCAAAAGAGCTTTTTAACAAAATATAGGTTTTTGAGTAGCAAAACAAACAAACAAACAAAAACTTGCAATACAATCATTCAATCATTCAATCATATAACCATAGCATGAATAATTATTTTATCAGTTCGTAGTTGAAAACCACCAGCTGTGTTTCTCGATCCTTGAGGATTCAGTTGAAGATATCACTGCTCATTCACTAAGAGCTGGTGCAGTTATACTTATATGTAGCCTTAGTTTAGCTGCTGCTGCTGCTACACCTCCAATCTCGCCCAAAATACACACAAGGTACAAACACAAGGTAGACTCAAGGTAGGTGAACTTTATTTCCAATATTATTTCAGTGATTTTAAAATTTTGACTAAATTTTATAAGACTTTGTATGGGAAATTTCTACCTTTAGTTTACCTGTGATTAAAGAGCCTATGAATCGAAATTTGTTTTTTCATAATTTTGCAGCTTATCATGTCTTAAAAAGGGGTTAGAGAGAAAAAATAACTGCAAAAATAACTTGAAATGCGATGTTTTTGTCTCCGAAAAAGAGACAAGTCTGGCACAAAAGTGGTTTTCGTAAAGTAGGAAGACTGGGGACGAAATGACGTAGTAAACTGTAATTTTAGAGAAACACTGCATTGATACACCGGCGTGTAATTATTTTGCAACTAACATCGTTAGGCGCCCCAGCTATGCAATAATTTACACCTTTCTTTGCTTTCTTCTTTATCTGGTCCGCCATTGTTTTCAGCTTTCCCAGTTTACTACGTCATAGCCGCGCGTGGAAAGGAACCACTTTTGAACCGCCAAATACGATTTTCAATTGCAGAAAAAAGGTAAGACAAAGGTTGAACGCAACTCAAACCGAGCAATTTTGAGTTAAAACGTGATAAATTAACATGCTGCTCAAAAACAAAAATTCGTTTCATGGGCACTTTAAATTAATATTTTTTTTAGATTTTTTTTCTCACATATATTTATAAAACATTGTAAATAAGCCTGAAAAACTAAATTACTATCATTATTATTATTATTATTATCATCATTATTATTATTCTTACTTTAAGAACACTGAGGCTGAAATCGAAATTAACAGAGAATTTCCAATTAATAAAAAAAATCGCATTGTCCGTTTATGTATTCTATATGCGACATACTTGCATGTCTGTACTTTCATATCGCTTAATTACAAGTTTTTCATTCAGTGATGCATACTGCAATTTTGTAGACCTGTCATTTCAATGAACGTACGCGACGTTATTAATGGCAAATGCTTCAATGAAGAACAAAACAAGAGTATTTTGAGGCTGTAATCGGCCTCAAAGTAAGAGAACTGAGGCTGAAATTGCCCTCAAAGTAAGAACATTGAGGCTGAAATTGCCCTCAGAGTAAGAACATTGAGGCTGAAATTGCCCTCAAAGTAAAAACATTGAAGCTAAAATTGCCCTCAAAGTAAGAACATTGAGGCTGAAATTGCCCTCAAAGTAAGAACATTGAGGCTGAAATTGCCCTCAAAATAAGAAAATTGAGGCTGAAATTGCCCTCAAAGTAAGAACATTGAGGCTGAAATTGCCCTCAAAGTAAGAACATTGAGGCTGAGCAAAATTTTACCAGTTCTTAAAAAGTGTATTTTTTTAACCACGATGCAAATAACACGCTAGTGTCACGATCAAAACTTTTTCATAACAACAACAAACATATTTTGTTATAAGTCATCAAAAGACTAGGAATAGTTCCGATACTTCATGATAAAAACGAAATGAAATTACGGTTGTTTTACCTACGCAAAATGACGTGTATCGAAACTAGACGGTTTTTACTCCTTTGCATGCATAATTGTGTCAATCACCTGCTGGCATTATCATTGATTGGCAGTATTCAGCACAAATACACGCTTTCTTTGACATCTTTGACATCATATAAGTGAACTTCTGTTTTGAAGATAGTAAGACGAAAGATCAGCTTATAAAGTTTAAAGCCGGGTTGGTTGTTTTGTTTTGGTTATACACAAACTCGAACACTCCGACCTTAATTAACGACAAGATGGAGGCGATCTTTAAATTCACTCATAGTAAAATGTAGAAACACAATCTGCGTTTTTAATAACAAAAGTCATTTTTGCAAAGTAAATCGTCTGTTTAAATAAAGTCTTTTTTTGTTTAGAAAACCAATTGCTAGAAAAATTTTTATGCTTTAATTTTAAGAATATACTGTTTCTAAAAAAATGTTTAAACTTGCTGGAAAGAATTTTAAGCTTACTGCACGATAACGAACTGAATGCTACATGCAGTTTTAGAGGCTTTTTTTAAAAATTTCACTTGTCGAGCAGCTGAACCAAGTCGTATAAATGAAAACCTTTTCCGGTAGACGTTTATCTCGATAAGGTTTAAATTTAAGATCCATAACATAGAGTGGTTCCGTGCAAAGAACGTCAGAAAGTCATTAATGAACCCGAGTTTATTACGTGAGGATTCATGATAAAAAGGACAGTTCTTTAACTGGCAGCGAAACGAGACCTATTTGAACTAGAAAAGCTTTGCAAAAGAGTTGAAATCGTATCTACAAACTCAATAGTACGTCACTACAATGTTTGGCCATTTCTGCTCCGTTCTCTCAGATCGACTGAAATACTCCGAAGACCTTACACTCACCTATACCATCGTTTGTTGTCTAAATGCTGCTCTAGCCATCACAGCATTTGGCGGGAACGTCTTGATTCTTTTAGCTCTCAAGAGACAACTGCTATTACTACGACGACCCTACTACCTGCTTCTTTATAACCTGGCAGTTTCAGATCTCGGAGTTGGGGCGTTCGCGCAGCCTCTCTACGTGGCGTTCAGAGTTGCGGGGATGCAGCGGTCTTTCAGGCTACATTGCCATCTTGGAATTGCGTACAATCTGGTGACAGTCTGTGTAGCCTGGCTTTCATTGTTAACCATTACTTGTATTAGTGTCGACCGCTTCTTGGCCGTGCATTTACACTCGAAATATCGAGCTACCGTAAGCGTAAAACGTATAAGAATTACTATAACCGCTCTATGGGTCACTTCAGGGTTGATCGACTTTGTCTTTGTCATCAGCGTCGGTACGTATTGGATAGTAATCAATACTTTAATATTCATTGCCGTTTTAATAACGTCTTTTAACTACATCAAGATTTATAAATTGCTCTATAGGCTCCGGGTGCAAATTAATAGGGCTGCACTCTCGACTCGAGATCTTCTATCGACTCCGCCCCCTCATAACAGGATCAGCGCTTTACAAATGGCACGCTTAAAGAATACGGTTGACACTATGTTGTACATGTATGGCGTTTTCCTGGCGTGTTATGTACCGTATTTTTGTTTAGCACTGGTGGTAAACGCAACTGGTAGAAACACGATGGTACACGGGGCCAACCAAATCTTAATTACTGTCGTTTTTATGAATTCTTCGCTCAATCCTTTGTTAGTTTATTCTAAACTGCCTGTGATTCGTCGATCTGTAAAGAAGATTCTCCGTAAAGTTTTTTGTCAATTATCAATAAATTGAAACGGAGTAGTTATCAATTCTATAATATTCTCAATTTTTAATCAAAAATATTAAATTTCCGCAGACAAGTCGGAATACGTTTATCTAATCAGGGATAAATGTAATTAATATAATCGTCAACTAATCGAATTGCATCCGCTAGGTGTTTGTGTAATTGTAACCAAGCGCGTTCGCAAAATCGCCTGAACAAAAATATACAACAAAACATTCTAAAATCGCCTATTGTAATTATGTTATACTGACACATGATAGGAAGCAGTATTGGTTACAATACTGTTGCCATAGCACATGATGTCACAAAGTCTCCAGGAGAGGGGAGGGGGGGGGGAGGGGGGGCTCGTACGTGTTGTGCCTCTTTCCCAGTTGAATGGAACACAGAATAATCATCGTATCCATATGACAATTGGCCTTGAAATTTGCTCTTCTCTTTGCAGATTCTGTCAGCAAACAGTGCCTTTTCAAACTCGCTTAAAACGAATTGCATTTTTACAGGTAGTTTTCAAAGATCGGCTTACTTCCAAAAAAAAAAAAAAAACTCGATTCCAAATTCAGAACAACCTTTATGTAAGTCATGCGAAATCCTCCCCCCCCCCAAAAAAAGTTGCGTTTTAAATTTGAACAACTACGGTAAATTTCTTTTCGTTCGCACAGAATTTCAAGAGTTCAAGAGAAATAACCAGATGTTTCAAACAGATGTCAAAACTTCTTTTGGCCGCACTGACAGTAGGCAAATACGGATGTAGTTAAGCTTACAGCTTTGGAAGCTACGTTGAAGTTGTGTTGACCTTAGAACCAATTTTTGACACATTGTAAGTTATGGTCAATAACCTTTTCTGATGATACAGTTGCTTGAAAAAAACCCCGAAATTCAAACTGCTGGCTGTGAAAATAACTATCAACTAATTAACAATTAGACTACGAGGTGGAGTTAACGAAGCGACGAAGCCTCGCTTCTCGGCCAACTGTTCATTTTTCGGACAATCTATCAGCCGCAGACATTATCCTCCGATATACCACCTGCTGGAAGGGGTTTACTTACTGAGGCAGTGAGTAGGTTAGCCAATCAGAATGCAGCATTCATTATAGTATGCTAGTTCGTTTCTACTAATAAGTTTTAGTAAATTTTACAATTCTTGACCCAGGTGCAGATAGTTGTTTTCCAATTCTTGAGACCTTGGTCGATCAGATATTTACTGAATGTTATTGATGACTATTATATTAATTTGGTTTTGTAACGTGTTTTCCGTATGTCAATAATTGTTTTTTAGTTCTCTTTCCCTGATTCATGTAGCTTTTCCAGTGAGGGAACTACAGAATTCTAAACAAATATATTATAAGTAGTTTCATCGTCACTATCATTATTTATGATAATCTTCTTGCTTATCATCAGCTTATTATTGAACTATTTTACATATTAACTATCAGCTATATTAAACACCTCATAAAGGACTTGGGCATGATATAAACATAATAATTATATACTTGTCATCTATTTCAACGAATTTCCACCAAAACTAAATTATCATCATCTTTATCACCACCACTATCTTTATCACTACCAATATCGCCATCATCACTATCATCGTCATCACCATCACCATCTTCGTCATCACTATCATCTTTGTCATCACCATCACCGTCAACACCATAATCATCACCAGCACCACTATCATCATCACCACTACGTCATCTCCATTCGTGAGGGCAGCAACATCGACGACAACACACTTCTGGTTTGTCTTTTTCATCACGCCTTTTCTTACTTTTTCCAAATTTCGCTTTGTGGAAAGAAAATGACCAAGAAGACTGAGAAATTTTTCTTTAAGTCGTCCTGGGGTCGCAAGAGTTCTAGAATTAAGATTTTCACGTTGTAATTTTTAAGACGATGTAGCCTGTGAACAGGCTCTCTCTTCGAAGAAAGGGAAAGGAGTTGTAGTGAGCGAGAACAGTCGGAGATTTATCCTTCGGATATTCTCTGCCGCGTCGACGTCCCTATATTAGAGACCTTCAGATTCGACAACGAGTACGAGTACGAGTTTTTTTCCCATTCGTCATACTGCGCGTGCCGGAATTGCAAAGAAATCACGCCATCTCGTTGTGTTACCAAAACTCATCGGCTTCGTCTTGTTTACAACGAGATTTGCAAAAAAACTCGGCGCGTGGAGTACGAGATTTTGGCAACAAAACGAGATAGCGTGATTTCTTCGCAATTCCAGCACGCGCAGTATGACGAATGGGAAAAACTCGTATTCGTACCCATACTCGTTGTCGAATCAGAAGCTCTCTATTACTGGTTAAAGCCCGTTGCCTTTTGAAACAGACCAATACAAACGTGATGAATACGGTTGCTATTTAAAAAAAAAATTACAACTTCTGGTTGTGGCAAGGAATGTTTTTATTTCGATGTAAAGGCCAACAATGGTAAAAGCAGAACCTAAAAGGCTCCAACTAGCAAATCTTCTATGGATTTGACAGTTTCGATTACTGGCACGGTTTGCAATGAATGAAACTGACAACAACACCGACCATAATCGAAAAACAATGTTCAAGAAAATTGAAAGTTTAACAAAGGTTTTAAATCTTAATTTAGTCTTTGTACCCCAAATAGCACTTGATATCTCTGCAGCTCTTAACTTGCAGTTATCAGCTGCAACTCAACTTTACTGTTATTTCACGGATGATATACTTCTCTTTAACCATATCAACACATAGCCAATATGTGAGCTTTCACACTTGTTTGATCAACTCTTCCGCTTCTTTTTTTGCCTGAAATACAGTTAAAGAAAGAGTTAAAATTTTTCTTTTTTTTTTTTTTGGGGGGGGGGGTCGGGTGGTGTTGGCTTACTAAGCTAAGCACAAATTAGTGATGAACTGTGATGAAATTGTGTTACAGTTCCTACTCACTCGTGTTTTGTTCACTGTTTACACAAAGTACCCACACAACTGTGTTGCAATTGCAATTGTGTCCTTGTGAAGGTCACCCTACCCAGGGCTTGTTTCAGTCGACTCTGCTGTATAAAATGAGTACCAGTTCTGCTGGGGGCTAACCTGCGATGGATTATTTAGTGTCCTGTCCTGGGGGAGTCAAAGACTTCCATCTGCTAAACACTACAGAAACCAGAGATAGGTGCTGGCCTAATGGAACACTTGGCTTAGGAAAGGATTCAGTTTCAGGCATTAAAAAGCTGAAAAACTGAGGACTTTCAATGTTCCGATTTAACAAGAAAATTAGACCCTTAATGATAATTCCCCAAGTGCATTTTCACACGGGTGAGCTACAGTCATCAAGGGCAACATTTCTGAACATTATTGTAGTACAAGATTTTCTTTTAACCCTTTCAGCCCCAGTCAGTTTATCATCATCTAACTTCCCCTTACATAACTCATACAACAAAAGACCTAAAATCAGTTCGAAATCTAGGTGTTCAAATTTCATGTGCTAATTAACAATTAGACTATATGGTGGAGAATTTAGTCAAATTCATAGAAAACAAACAATCTAACTGGTATAAACATATTTAAAACCAATATTTAAAGCATTCATCAATCTTTTCTTGTTTAATGAAAACACTGTCAGTGAGTGGCAGTTTTGCTACTCACTGTTTATCACTTAAGAGACAGAGAAAAAGGTTAGCAAATCAGATTGCATAAATGATAGAACACTATTTGGTTTCTACCAAAGCAATGGGTATCCATTTTCACAAGCTCTAATTGGCTTATAAGTCAATTTCAAGGTAGATAGCCAAAACTTGCATACCAAAACAGAAAAAAAGTTTACATTACAGTATATTTTTTCTTTTGAAAATGAATGTTGATAAATGGCATTTTTACTCCAATGTCTTTGGAAATACCAAAAATAATTATCCCCCAACGGTTGCTGCCAATGCCAATAGTATCCACTGGTCAGTACTCAAATCCCCGTCGTGGGATAGTCATTAACATAGATTCTAGTAAATGATTACGTCAAAAGTTAGGGCAGATGCTTTGGACAGACAATCAGTTTAAGACAACAATTTCATAAAAAAACTACACATTTTCTACCACCTGTTGGTCATCCAAAGTCTTGCAATTGTAATTTACAGCTTTCTCCAACCAGAACTTTGCCTTTTCATTGTTCCCCAGCCTGAGGTAAGTTTTTCCAAGCATCTTCAGGTTTTCGCAGTAAAAGTTAGATTCCACTAAAAGAAAAAAGTGATTTGAAATGTGTGAAGCTAGCCAGGATCTGGAATTGCAAGTTATTTTTATTATCAAATGAATACAGCCTACTCTTCCTGAATGAAGATTAATGGGTGAGACCAAAGGTTTAACATCTCTGTCCAAAGACAAACTGCACAAAATAATTATGTTCAATCCTTGACAATTAAGGTGGAGGATCAAAGATAAGGCTTTATGCTTGGCAGTCAATTTGGCTCCAGTTCATTTCGCCCTAACAAAGTTTTTTTAACAAATTATTATTTGCTGAAGGAGAAGTGAACAATTTTATCTGGTTTGTCTCAAAGATTATTGTTTCAATAAAATTACTCAGACAGGTGATTATCTGAGAGAAATAAGAGCCACTAGATTTGTGCAAAAACATTTATTGGTTGTTGTCATTTGCTCAGTCATGTGTATTGACAACTGAAACATTTAACCCAGAGTTTTATTTAGCACAAAATTGTCATAGCAATATTGCATTACCTCTGAAAAGTGTTTTGCAACCTTGGTGCAAAAGAATAGACGTGTTGTTCCCCCCACAGAAAAGAAGGAACAACACCACTTTGAGAACATCATTCTACCAAATGGCCTCAAAATGGCACAAAAACCAGAACTGACACAAGAAAACAACACATTAGAGGTAAGAGAATTTTTTTTCAAACTAGGTAGTGATTTGGATGTATTTAGAGATTCAAAAGAATTTCCCATACATTCCCTTATACGGTAGCTGTTACTTATGTATTACCTAACACTAAGTACATGAAGTTGGTTGTACTTAAAGGTTTGTAGATGCATAAATTCGTACTATATGATTGGGAAGCCTGTGATTATAGCCAGCATAATATGTCAGAAACTTTATAATCACCTGTCAGTAATTCTACTAATATCTATTGTTCAAAGAGTCTATGATCACTTGTTATTTTAACGTGACACAAAGTTTTCTTAACCAAGTCTTTCTAAATTATCTATTAATAATTCTTGTTTATCTGTCTCTTAAATAACATTATCTATAAATAATTATTGTTTACAAAACATTTTTTGCCTTACTAAAAATACCTAGGTCTACCATTGGGCTACTTACAGCTCTCTGCCATTTCAAAATGGCTCACAGCCTGGAAGAAGAGACAGGTACACAAATTAAATAAATGTGTAAATTAGTTATACATCAAATATATATTCATGTTAATACCACTTCTTTACCAGGAGAGTCTGAATTGAAAAAAACAAAGAGTGTCTGAAATCTCTCAATGTCGATACAAATTATATACTCATTTCTTCTCTCATAATTAAATCAATGGTTTCTTTTCATCATAATTTTAACTCATTTGAGTGGAGGAAGTTGCAGCAGTTATCTGGTTAAAATAATGTTGATCAGACCAACTTAAACAATCTTTCTGCCAGACACCTGCATTTAGGTTTCTATCAGTACCAATTGATATCAATTCTGTGTGTTCAGTTGTAAGAAGATATATGACTATAGCATGTATACACAAACTGTTTGAATCTCTTTCTAGTTTTGTCCAAAACCCTCGGACATCCATCTAAAAGGAGATTCCAACAGTTTGTTTATACTTCATAGTACTAGATGAGTAATCTTCACAGTTAACTATAGCATGTATAAGTATGAAGTATTTCCTTTCTTGAATTTCAGTGAAACTAGCTGATACTAGCTCCAAACTATACAAATTATTAGTGTACGTTATAAGTATAATTAAATTTACACCTATTTTCTTTACGTCATTTGCCGTTCAACCTGCTTAGACTATAGCTTAACTAGTAGTAATCATAGATTAGAAAGTGTGTTCTAGCCCAATAAACAATGAAATTAGAGCAAGCTTATTCAGTTCTCAAACCATCTCAAGGAAAGATTGAGCACATGGAATCAGACTCCAAATTGTGCATAAACTCATTCCCAGTCTCATCTTTATGCACTCATTCCCAGACCTACACCTATCTGGACCTGGTTGAGGCAAAGTGCTCCACATACATAGCTGGATCCTTCAGGATGGCCGACCAAAGCTGAAGTTGAGTGGCTTCCGATACCCAAGAACCTGATTTCCAAAATGATATTCCAAAAAAGTACTTGAATAATGTGTGTTCTCCTTTGTTGCCTGCAGTTAGCTGTTTGCAGGTTAATGCTACTTTGTAACTTTATTATCGATTTAAATATTCGATAAACTTGAACTTGATATCTAACCTCTTGGTATGTTGATGTTGGAGGAGTGGAGAAAACTGCAGCAGCTAGTTTGTGCTGGTACCACGGCATATCAGCAAATGTGAAGCACCTGGTCAATCAACAAAATCCAGTGGTAGCATTTTTAAAGCCAAACACATTATTTATTAGTTGTCTTGTAAGTGAGTTTAATATTAATAAATTATTCTAAATTACCATTAGGTAAATTTTTTAATTTTAGTTTTCAGGATCACTCCACTTTACTTTTAGGATGAGGAAAAAAAGTTCATTACAAGCATGACTTTGCAGTTTTAACTTAGAGATCGAGCAAAAAATGGATTTGTTATCAAAAATTTCCTGATCAATAATATTATTGGCAATTATATAGATATAAAAAGCAATCCAAACAAGAACTTTATTTTTATTTTTAAATTGACAAAATATCGGTTGGCTCGGTGCTGTGGTCTGACCTTTGTAGTACACATTCAGATGATTACTTATGTGCTCCTTGATGTTTCATGTAATATAATTTCAAAAACCAGTACCAGTGTCTGAATGGGGATTCCAAAAACTTAGAAACTATGAATGCACAAGACCATGAAATGGAGTTTATAAAAATTATTTGGAATGTGACATTGTGTGTCCTTATTTATATGTTGATTAAGAACATCTTCATCCCTAGAGTTTGAAACTTCTTCAAAAACTCAAACGAGTGTTTGCCAAGGTTTAAAAACTCATTCACCTGACCAAATACAGCTCCCTGATTGGTCTGAAATCGCATGAATAACGAGTTTGAGAAGTGTAAATAAACTGAGTGACTTGTTCAATGATTGATTGTAGACAACTGTATGACAGCTAATGTGTATCCAGCTAACATGAGGCCAGTTATTTAGTTTTAGTGTTACAGGCCCGGCCAACCAATATTTTGTCAATTTAAAAATAAAAATATAGTTCTTGTTTGGATTGCTTTTTATATCTTTTTATATATATAAGTTTCAGGATCATTGACCTGGTATTACAAGAAAAAATTGTCTTGTAACTTATCCCATCAAATTATTTGAACAAATCTTTTGATACCTCAGTAACCAAAGGAGTCATTCTAATGAAATAAATGAAATTGATATAATTTAACAGTTGTAAAACTTCTCCAAACTCTGCTTACCAAACTCCTAACAGGTGCCGCGATGTGGGGTCTCCTGGATTAAGATCAATGGCTTTCTACAGGTTAAAAAAACATTCAGCAACAAAATTTGAATAAAAAGGCCAAGATGCTAATAATTCTATTAAATATAAAAAGACATGTTCAATTATTGCTGTGCGATGGGAGGATCGAAAGAATTTGTGGACAGTTGCCAGAACTTCAATTCTTGCCTTTGTTCAGATTTTTCTAACACCAGTTTGGCTTAATTTTTCTAACTAGTTTATTTTTCTTATTTAACCAGTTTGTTTTCAAACTGAAATGTATATACCAAGACATCCAATACATGTTATAATCTACTTTAAAACAGCATGATAGTGTGAAGTAAAAAGGTAAAGGTAAATTAAGGCACCGTTATTTAACGTCGGTAGTTGCTTCGACAGCTCTCAGAGAGTGCTGCCATCAATGGAAGCTGACGGCGTGCACTTTATCCCCTCCCTCTGCCAATGCTCCATTTTATGGATGTTCAAAGCTACAGCTACACTAATCAGAAGAAAGTAGAAACAGACGTGCAGTCACCGGGGATCGAACTTCGAGCTCTAGCTCCGAAGGCCGTGCACTAACCAACTGAGCTATGCCTGCTCCTACACAAGATGTCAAAATTTTGTATTGCACTCACTTTAGTTTAGTGGCAATTTTTGAAAAATCTGGGGCTAAATTTGCTAAATCAAAGTGTCGTCAAACTTCATATATACTTCAATGGTAAATCAATCAGGACCTACTTGGAAGTGCTCTTTGATCTTGTAGGCATTCTTTATTTTCTCTTTGGAGCCCTCATAGTCCCCAACATTGCTGAGAGCAATAGCATACCACTGTAACAGTAATATAAGTAACTTATTTTAGGTCACAAACATGGTCTCGGAGTTTGCCAAATTTGTTTCGATAGGAATAGGAATAGGAATAACAATGGTATTAAATCATAACATAAATAATAAAAATAATGACAATAATCAATATCAACAATAACTCTTTTGTTGGCTGTGTGCAACATTTCTACAACACACAAATGGTACTTTTGTAATCAAAGGGCTTCAACATTCAAACTGCTAATACATGTTTTTTAAATGGGTTTTTTTGCCAAATTATTACCCTCCTTGCATTTCTTTGGAAAACTTTTTACTGAAACAAGAATTTCTGATAAAATAATTACTTACTCAATAAGTACTTATGTACAGTGTCTGCAGAACCAGATCATATATAAGCCATTAAAAACAAGCATACATTAAATTAGTATTTTACACCATTAAATTGTCTAGGTTAGTTTATTCAACTGCTGTTATTGTACCAAAATACCTTGTGACAAGCAAAGTTTTTATCATCCAGATCCACTGCTTTTGTTGCATAAATCAGTGAATCATAAATCAGCTGTTTCTTTTTTCCTTTGTCGCTGGCTAGTTGAGAAAACTCCCGGGAAGCGCGTGCGAGTCTCCATAGCAGCTGTGCACTGTCGCTATTTTTGTAGTTCATGAGAAAGTTATAAAGTTCTTCTACAGCTCGGTTATCATACAGTTTGTCAGCTTTGACTACAGCCTTTTCAACATCTGTCAACTCTTTTGGAGGGGAAGTTGCTGCCTTTTCAGGTTCATTGCCACCACCTGAGCTACTGAAGAAGCCAAACACTGCCAGAAGTGGTGGAACAAACCTTCCTTTGGGCAAGGGTTTTGCTTTCGATAATAACTGATACACCTAAAGTTTAGAACTGTGAATGACTTTGTGTCTGGATAAACATGCAGAATATACTTAACAATTATTTGTGGACGGTGAAGTGAAATATACATTCACCACCCAAATATAATTTTCAGTGATCTGGTCCATGTACAGTACTTTGAAAATATTTTACATGAACTTATAATTATAATTATAGTATGATAAGCAGACTTCAGAAACATAAAGAATGACAACTTTGAAATACTAATATCGATACAAGCACCCCCACATGCAGCCCAAGCTTTGAGTTTGTCATTGAGAACAGAATTGCAAGACTTTGTATGAGAGGTACAAAATATATAAGACTTTGTATGGGAGAACATTCCACCTTTGTGCAAAAATAAAACATGTTAGTTTAAACAACCAAAATAATGATCACTTACGGCAGAACTTTGTTGCCTACGTGTGTCTTCACGAGGTTCATCTGAAACCCATAATCTCCCCCAATCACTGCAAATGGCCCCCGAACGTCGTGCAATCACACGTCATAAGCAACAACTGTGGTAAGCGATCTTTATTTTGGTTTAAACTAAAATGTTTTGATTTTACACAAAGGTCGAATGTTCTCCCATAAAGTCTTATAATCTGTACCTCCCATATAAAGTCTTACAAATCTGTTCTTAATGACAGACTCAAAGCTTGAGCTGCCTATGATATAATAATTTTAAGTAATGGTCCGTGTAAGAACAAGAGAACCTCCCATTATTCTGCCACATTTTGCTTTCCCCATACCAGAATGTTTAAATTTTCATACTGAGAATACATCGACCAGTATACAACATAGTTTAAAGTAAAAAGCATTGAAATTCTATTTTAGAGCAATGTTTTTTTAATTTGTGCTATAATATTTAAGCCAATCATAGAACTCCAAAACAAAAGCGAAGAAAACCTTTATATTTTCAATGCTCCCAACAATGAATTTTTCTTAGATTTAAAAACAGAAATGTTTCAATTAGAAAGGAACGAATGAGCAGACTGGAAAGAAATACATCAGCTAACTTCACCTACCTTGAGTCTGTACCTTAGATGAAAAATATGTCCGAAACTTAAAGTTTTGACCATACTAGCTTCTTCTTTTTTATGAACATTAAAAATTCCCATGAAAACCAACAATCATTGTTAACTT
>JAOBRD020696702.1:0-14598 GCA_027575215.2 Hydrozoanthus sils
ACTTTCAGGCCTAGGTCTGGCAGCCAGTTTACTTTTAGGTCTATGTCTTGCAGCCAGTCTGCCTTCAATTTTAGTTCTGGCAGTAAGTCTACCTTTTGGTAAAGGTCTGCAGCTCCAATTACAAAGCGCGAGTGTTTTCTGCTTGCTTTGAAAGGATATTGAATGCTTTTTTGGCCCAAAAATCTTTTTTTCAATATTAGATCATTTTACATAACAAGTCTGTTAGAGAAATTGTTTTTTCTGGAAATTTGGTCTTGCCATTAACCAAACTGTTTCACCAGGCCCCACTTTTTTTCATGATCTTATACTCTTGTGTTTCAGAACCCTATTTCCAGTCTTCTCAGAGTTTGAAGGTATCAAGAATCTTAGTAAATCACATCTAGCTCAGGTTCTTGAAGAGGAACTTGCAGGTTATAAGAACCAGAGCCAAAAGACATCACTAGAGCAAGCAACTGTTGCTGAACAGCTGGCAGATCTTTATAGGTTGCTAGGAGATTCAGTATCACTTGGGACTGCATTGCTCACAAAGGCTATGGCCGAACATGATATGAATTCTGATGATGACATGTGGAGCAGGTGATTCCTATATGAATAATCAGTGTGTGTTAATGGTCACCATTTGTTTGGTGACGGTTGATGTGTGATAATCAGATTCCAAATTTATTGAACATTCAAATTGGTAGTTTATTTTATAAGTTGATGCGAAAGTTTATCAGCTTGGATAATTACTGTGGAAGAACTGTTTTTGTTGACACAAGCTTCTTTTTCTCAGAAGAAAGGGAATTGATTCGTGGAAATCAGAGGGTCATGGGTTCGATTCCCTACAGGGACTCAGAAGTCTGAGAAAATGAAGCAGGTGACAACAAGAACAATTCTTCCACATTCTATAAGTTGTTTTATTTAATTTATATTTAATGGCACCTACCTCTTTCAATTATAACTATAACCCTAAGCAGTTTTATGCTAACACAGTTATACAGAAAATAATGGGAAATTACCACTCCCTGACATTATAAGAAGACTTGATTCATGAAAGAAATTGGAACTGTTAGTAACAGGCATTAGAAACTTACTCTTACAAGGAAGGCAAATTTTTTTTGTTACAATTACTGTATAAATTGTGACCATAGTAATGATTGAGTATGTTGGTTGTCAGTGTGATTAGTTTTTTTGTGTTTGAAGCTTTTGATTTGTTAGTTTATAGTTAGTAATTAGTGTAATTATCTGTCACTGGCTACCTATAATCAGTTAAGTTGGTTCATAGTTAGTTATTAAAAGTTGGATTTGCCTTTGGCTTCCATAATTAATAAGTTATTTATTGGTAATTGTACCAGCCTTTGGCTGCCATTGATTAATTAGTTGTTTATTGGTGTTTATTTTGTTCCAGCTATTGTTTGTTGTAACTAATTAGTTATTTATGGGTAATTGTACCAGCTTTTGGCTGCCATAATTAATTAGTTATTGGCAATTGTAGTTCAGCCTTTGACTGCTAGTAGTTAAGTATAGTATAACAAAGATTAAATAACAGTAGTATCAAGCACTGTTGTTATTGGTTTTAATTGTTATTAGTGTGCCCTTGGATACTTGTGAGCAGGCAGTGTCAATTCTTCAGCAAAGCCACACAGATATCTTGGCTGATTGTGATCAAAAAGATTTCCAGGTCCTTGTTGTGCAAGAAAGACTCTCTTGTGCATACATGGAACAATGTATCCTGCAGCATGAGGCTGCAATGTACAGTACACCCTGCCCTCAAGAGATGAACGAGCAGCTCAGTGGTCATCAAAACAACTCATCAGTTGGAGACACAAGTAGCACAGAGGTACTGTTTTTAGCATGCAACAGGCCCCTTTTTTGTTTCTGCAAAGCTGTCTAAGAAACGACTTTATTGTAAGTTAATTAAGATTTTATGTATAGAGTCAATAACATGCTTTAATGTTGCAGGAGTCCATTACCATTGAGCTAGATCAACCATATATGAGGTCATTACATGCTGCAATAGAAGGGTGGACTGATGTGATAAAGACATGCTCTTCAGCTGATGGCAAGGTACAGGTTTTTTGAATTTCAAACTCCTAATATAAGATAACTTTGAGACCTTCAAATTTGGAGCTGACAAACCTTTTTGTTACATGCGTTTCTTGTTAAATACTAGTTGTTGAGGATGTAATATCTTATCAACACGCTAATCGTAACAATAGTATAATTTCTCAATATTTGGCCCATTTTAACCAGTAATCTGCTAATACCGCCTTTTGCCAACAAATGTCTCTAGAAGGTTTTTCCAGAATTGACTGGTTTCTGGTCAAAAAAAGTTAGTGGTCTTTTATTCGGGCAGTAAAAGTCTTCATGCACTTTTTTTTCAGATAAACTTGTCTGTGTTTCACGATCCAGAAAACACAAGCCAGTTGCTTCAGATGGCTGCATCTCTGTGCCATATTCTCAACCAGGTTTGAACGTTATTCTAGTATGATAAAATGTGTAATTCAACAGAATGCATTCTAAGAAGTGATTCTGGTAATTCGTTTAACAGGAATCACCTAAAATGTTTACAAGCAAAAGCTTCTTTTGGTGCCTAATCCCTCTAGACATCTACCTTCTGTTAGTTGTTCAACCTGTCTGTAGGTTTACAATTCTTGTGTGAAAGTTTTGTAGCTCTCATTTTTTTTTGTCAGTTAAGTTTGCCATCTGATTAATTCTTGTTTGAGGATTTAGTTAGTCTGAGCCCGGTTTATCAAAGGCCAATTAGTACTAACTCAGGGTTAGATTTTTTAACCTACGTTCTTGGTTCCAACTTACAGAGACTGATTTGAGCTGTAAGTTTGGAATCGACAATTTTTTTCCGTGGAAAATCTAAGCAGTGATTTTAAGAACAGTAAACCTTTCCTCGGAGAAGAAATTGTTGCTTGAAGTTTTGCCAAACCCAGGGTTGAAGTTAACCAGCTTTTGAGCAACCCAGACCAGGGCAGAGTTGTTCAGAAGATGGTTAGCACTAATCCAGGGTTAGTTACCATGACAACTAATAGGTTTTCTTAAGAGTTAACCCTGGGTTAGAGCTAATTGTCTTTTGAACAACTCGGCCCAGGTGTCTGACCATCTACTAAGAAGAACGGCAGGTAACCAAGATAGAAAGGACGTTTTGTGGGCAATGACGTTCCTTTACTCTTTGAATATGAGCTGGATATCTTTGTGCTTTCTTTCCAGCCACTTAACGAGGTATATGCCCTTCATCTATGTGCTGTTATAAGTCTGAGTATCGGAGGCCAGCAAGCCCTGGACAGCGCCATCTCAGCATATTCCCAAGCTCTCCAAACACTGTGCAGTCTGCCAGATATTTATCATGCTGGAATTGTGATGAAGTATTGCTCAGACATTGTAGAAAGATCAAAACCTGGCCTCTCAGCAATGACACTGTATCTGACTGGCAAGAGTGCATACTTTCTTCTTATTGGAAAGGTAATGATTTTTAATCATAAAAAAAGGAAAGTTGTGTATTTCAATTTTTAGTGTAGCCCCTGTTGAACTGGCCTTTGCAAAGTTTCAGTCAGTATTGGTTGTTTTATTTTTTGTTTTATTTTACTATGCTTCGTCTACGTAAATTACCTTCACACATATTAGTAAGAGACAAAGTAAAGGAACACATTGAACATACAACAGGTGTAGACAGGGACACCACAACAGCCTGGAGCCAATTACTGTGAATCCATATTAAAAGAAACAGAAAACATAAAAAAATATTAGTTAAGGTTGAACAAAAAAGTTGTAATCTAAACACAACATGAGATGGTCGTGTCCAGGAGGTGCACAGTGTTACATGACGAACATATTGTCTTAAATGACCTTTGTTGTCTCACTTTACTCATCTATTTTAACCTACCAAATAGAGTAGTTGTACTTCACACTATTCCTGCAGGGTGCCCGCGGGTCCTTAAAAAGTCTTAAAAACTCTTATTTTTGAATTTGAGTTTTTAAGGCCTTGAAAAACTCTTAAAAATTCGAAAACTCTTTTCTTAGTCACACGTGGTTCGAACTATTCCTGGAATTCCTGGAAAACTCCTGGAATTTTGAAATTTCTTTCCAGGGCCTTGGAAAACATTTGGAAAAACATTTTTAGCTAAAATTTTCCCTGTACTCCTGGGAGTACTCCTGGAATTTTGTTGAAATTATTTCAACTCTATAACAAACAAAGCAAAACCAACTGAAGTATCTTGCTTGCAATTGTACGTTTTGTATTTAGATTAAATTCCAGGAAATTTTTTTTCTTGGAATTTGGGTCAGTTTTTGTCACCTTGTGCTTCCAAGGCTGATGAACCTGGCGATAGTTTCGGCGATGTGGTTGCACAAGTAAAAGTTGATATTGTTCTGTTTTTCACCGAGAGAGAATTAGGGGTGGGATCCTGGAAAATTATTTTGCTATCCTGGAAAATTTTTGTTTTCATCAATCAGAACGAACCATGGTCACTCCAAACCAGGTTCTGCAAATTGCTACTTGGAAACTTCAAAATCATTAGTCAGGAACGCTTTCTAAGCAGGAATAGGCAGGATTCCTCTCTATGGCAAAATAATTTAACCCAAGATTTAAAATGCTATATTAGACTTGCAAACAGTTGCAAAGTTCCAAACTTAGTGCAATTTCTCTACTCTGAAAATATTGCCAAAACCAAACCAGAAGTCTGGAACGGCAAAGTCAGAAATACCCCTTGGATATGGAAATGTATGGGAAGTTTAGAAAAATGTCAGTAATTTTACAAAATTTTCAACCAAATAACTTGTAACAATAATGTAATGAAGACACTGCAATCCAGCACTGGCTAATTAAGGATATATAGAAGAAAGCACTCTGCCGCCTAAGGAACAAACCTAAAGTTTAGCTTGCGTTCGAAATAAAATGAAGGCTTTCCGTACACACAAGAATACCAACTTTAGAACAACTTTAAATAAATGCAAAGTAAGTAACCACTGTTTCGAATTATAGAAAGTAAGGTACCAAAGCTGGGTTGTTCAACAGCTGGTTAACTTTTACCCTGGATTAAGCCAAAATTCAAGCAGTAATTTCTTCTCTAAGGAATGGTTTGCGGTTCTTATAAAATACTTTTAGATTTTCCACGGAAAAAAACTTTTCATTTCCAAAATTACAGCTCAAATCAGTCTCTGTAAGGTTAAAAAAGAAAACCCTGGGTTAGTGATAATCGGCCTTTGAACAATTGGACCCAGAGGAGCATGTGTTTAATTAGAAGACAATAGTTTCTACATGTAAGATGACATGCAGGTACTAAAGAACATCGTTTGTCATGTCTCGTCTGTACACCAGTCTTTAGCACATTTTGTGTTTCCTTGAAGTTAATATGTAATAGCAACCATTATGCTTCTTTTTACAGTATTCTGAAGGAGAACAGTGTCTTAAAGACGCCATGGCATTTGATTTACTGAAGAGTAAAACGAGGACTTCTTACATGTTACAAGCTAGGATAAAATGCCTATGTGCTGAATACCTCTCCCTTCCCCCGGTCATCTATCGGTCAACCTTGGAGGGTGAGTCTGCATTCTCAGTTAAACAGTCCAATTTGTGCCAGAAGTCAGAATGGCGAGCAAACTTTGGAGTACAGTTGGAAATAAAGAGAATGGCCGGGCGAATCCTACTATCGTTCGTGACTACGTGCCCAAATAAACTTGATTGAAAACTCCGATTTCTTGACTTCTGGAAAAAAAGGACAAGTTTAAACTCAACTTCGGTGTTTTTTTCTCCTCGGTTTGTTTCTTGATTTTTTAAAACAAAAATGACCTGTTGTATTAGTTAAGGCGAAGTTTGATGTTTCTAGCTTTTTTGTCATGGTCAAAATAAGGCTCAATGTATTTGCTAGAAACGCTCATTTGAAAAACTGAAGTTAAATTTTTCTTGGAATAGGTGAAGCCAGCAGTTTTATTACATCAACAGAACCTATTCCTTTCGTTTTTCTTCGATTGTTTTATTTATTTCTTTTTTCTTTGATTGTCTCAGTAATCTGTAATACAGTTGGCATGTTCTTTCATCTCAGACTAAGTGTTTTATTGAAACAACGTTTCTATCAGAGTCTTACTCCCTTTAGTTTAATGTCGGTCTCTTGAACTATTATTTTCTGCCTATCAGTATAATTGCTAATTTCAAATATGTGCTACCTAATCTTGTCCCAGAAATTGCATTACTCCTGTAACAATCCTGAAATTTTGTAGCATTTTTTCCAGGGCTCCTTGAATCACCTTGGTCAAAATCAGAAAAAGAAATCCTTTCGAATTTTAAAACTAAAATGAACTTAGGCTAACCTTGTTTATATGGACAGACACAGAAGTTCCTATCCTCTGCAGAAAAGTACTAGGTCCGAGATCAATATCTGTCGAGGCCAGTTCGAAAGATTGGTGAAACAAAATCTAAATTTAGTTTCTTTGCAATATTCTGTTATGTTAGCTGTTCGATAACAGTTGATACCCAGATCAACTTGCTGAAGGACAAAAGAAGAAGTCAGTTCCTAGAGAGCATTGCTGTTACCCAGTGAACATCTGGAATGTTTTGGTCTTCATCACTATGAGTCCTGGTTGATCGTTTGCTTGTCTATATAACAAAAATAATAATGGGCATGATATTAATAACAGTAATAATGATAATAACAATTTTAACGAAATATATTGAAATTTAGCTGTTAATCACACGCTACTGTTCGTTGCTGTTGTAGACGATGTCCTCGGGCCACATATTGCTTCAGAATGTGTGTTAAACGGCCAAACGTTATGGACCCAGATTGCGGAACTGATGGAAATAAACCAACCTGATTCAGGTATTTTGCCAAGCTTTAGTACGGAAATAATCTATTTCATTGATCTGTTTATTTTGAATATTCTTGTAGTTGAATTCGGTTTATGCGTGACAATGCTCGTGTAGTAGGTCAAGAAAAGGTGTGCGGAATTTTGTTCACTAGTTCAGAATTTCGAACATTGAAAGATCAAAATACTTTTGTTTCAATTTTCAGCCATTATTTCTTCCAACTTCGAGAAAACCACGGATCACCTGTATGTACTTCAGAACCTCGTTACCACCTCACTACAAGCAGGCCAAATACTGCTTCACCAGGGAGCTATAAGAGAAGCCAAAAGATTTTTCAGCACTGGACTGGACGTGTCTAGGAGACTACTTTCACCATGCAGGTATCCTTATATCCGTCCCTCTACTATATGAACTTTGGTAAAAACTGTAAACCGTCATACGAAATAAAAATATGTTACAAGTTAGCCAAAAAAGCTACCAAACCATAAAAAATTAAAACAACAAGAATTAAATTGATGCTATTATCAGGAATAAAGAACCTACAATGGTGCCAAGTTAAGTATGGGTTTAGAGAATAAACTAATAATTCAAATAACTTAATGCAAAAAAAGAGAAGATTCGCTACGCGAAAACTCGCATACAAGATTTAAAAACTGATTCAAAACACTAGCTAGAAAAGTGATACCTTAAATAAAAACTTTAGCAAAAATCGAGTCACTTTGCACGTTCAGTTCGGGGTTCTGTTGCTTAATGAAGAGCATTTCTTTAGTTAGACAATCGAACTTACTTGTACATTTAACCAGAACCCTGAAACGGTCTAATAATTGTTCTGGACTTATTCGTTGTGCTCGCTCTTATGTTTATAAATAGATGACGATTTTCGTTTGTGTCCTTCCACACGTTCGTGGAACTAGGTGACCACGCGTGTAACCAACGTACCCCACGTCACACAGGTTACACTTAAATTTATTAACAACACATCGTTGGCTTACTATGCGCGGTTTACACTCTACTGGCTTTAGATCTTCCTGAATTTTACGACTAAGAAACACTGGTTTGATTTTAATATTAATTCTAGAACTGCGTTTACAGAGTTGTTGCTTAACAGAATTCACAAAGTTTTGGTCTTTAAACTTACTGAATAAAACCATAAAAAAGTCAGAATTATATTTTGCAGTGACACAATTATATTGCCACTGCATGGTTATCTAGGTTGGTAAGATGCTAGGCTGCCATGCGGCAGGCCCAGGTTCGATTCCCGGATAGACCTTCACTCATGGTCTTAAAATTACTTAGGAGAAGGTTCTGTTCTAGCTCAAACATCTACAAACGGTTAGACCTTTTCAGATAACATTGTTAAACCGTAGGCTCTGGGTGGCAGACCCCAAAGGGGACCTTGAGTCCTATTAGTGTATGGTGTTTTTCCAGTGACTCCTTGATTTACTGTAATATTCTTCTCTCATAGCACTTAATGCCCTCAAAAGTGCGTTTGACCTTTTGGACAGGAACTTCTTTGTTTAACGTTACCAGATTTATACAAAATGTTTCAATAATTTTTTTTATGGAAATTTTCATTCGAAAAAATCGGATGAGTGAATTTTTTGGACAAAAAAGGTCCGAAAATTTAAGATCGTCCGAAAAAACAGCTTCCGTATATTAAAGTGTCCGAAAGTTTTAACTTAGTATGCTTAGTTTTAATTACTGGCTTAAAATCAAAAGATCTGAAAACCCCTTCAAATAGGTTTAAGGTAGTTTTAAAACTCCGGTTCAACATCTTCCAATACAATGACAATGTCTATATTTTTTGCTATCACACAATCTTGTTGTTCAAAATTCTTTTAATTTTCTCTTACAGGGCGGTTGGTTTTCTTGAACAGCTGTCTTTTTTAGAAATGCGCAGAGGATCCATGGATAAAGCTGAAGTGTATTTCAAACAGACCAAAGATGTCTTGCAAACTGTCAGTAATTTAGATTTACCTGACGTGTTAAGTCTTCGCGGGACGCCTTTCCTGTGTCATTCGAAATGCTGCAGGTGCAGCAGTTGTTGTGATCCAGCCATGCATTCCGTGCTATGCACTTTGTTTGTTGCTCTAGCTAGGTACCACGAACTGGTCTCACAGAACAAGGAATCCGATGGAGCTCTTAACAGCGTTGTTGAACTTTGTCAGAATGCTACCCGGCGTGTAGCTTTATCTCTTGAGGAACTTTCTACTGTTTTGAGGCTTGGCTCCTTCAGTTTGAAGACACCTGTAGCTACTGAGGCCCTTGAAGGAGATCAAAACGTCAAAACCAAGAAGAGAGGCAAAGGTAGAAGCAAAGCGGCGAAAGGAACAAAAAGAAAAATGGAAACTGCAGAACAGTTTTCATTCGAAGAAACAGCTTCGATCATGTTTACTTTTTTTACTTCTGCTTCTCATGTTGCAAAAGCTGATTTACAATTGCAGAACAACGATGGAACAGAAGCAAGTAAAGCTCTCAGAACTGCAAAAGAAATCCTCAGAAAGGCAGAAAACGCGCACAATGGTTTGACGAGGTCGTTAGTCCCAGTAGCTGCCAAGATGTATCTAGTAATGAGTAAAGTTTCCCTTGCGATGGATCCAACCTGTAGACAAGCTGTTGAGAACATTTGGAACATATCAAGTGAAAGGCATACGACTAACACACAGCAAGACAGACACGGTAATAGTAAGAAATGCAAACAGGAAGCCAAGCGTGCCACAAAGTCCACGTCTTTAAGTAGAACAAAATCAGCTAGGAAAGAAGCCGTCGACAGAGAGAACCCCATCACTAACCAGGCATACCACGAGAATGATGAAGTATTATCACAAGATGACCTCGCTCAAGAAGTAAAACAGGGAAACAGAGGCCGTAGGAAGGCATCAAGAGCCCAAACGAGAACAAGAGCTAAAAACAGTGACCAAGTTGAATCCAGCCAGCCAAAAACACTACAAAGAAGAACAAAAAACAATGATCATTTGACGTCTGACAGTGATCAGCTTGCTAATGAAGTAACTGGCAGGAACAAGACACAAGGCAAGGCTAAAAGAAGAGGGCAAAAAGCTGATGTTGGTGACACGATTGATACGGCAGCAAATACTGCTTATTATCCAGAGGAATCAGATGAAAGGGAGACCCAACGCTGTGATGGTATGCTTTTGAATATGACTGCTTGGATGGTCTAAATATACCTATTCTGCTGTAATGTGTTTCAATTTAGAATTATTAACTATTTAGCTTCACTACTCTTGGGTATTCGGAGAACCCAACAGGTTTTACAACCCAATTATTGGACTCCGAAGGCCTACGGTTTAACGTCCTTATCCGAGAAGACGCGAAGGTCTTGACCATTTGCAGATGTTAGAGCAAAAGCAGCACCTTCTTCTCAGTTATTTTTAAGACCTTGAGTCAAAGTCCGGCACCGGGAATCGAACCCGGGTCTCCCGCACAGCAGACGTACTAACTGATGCTAACCAGGCAGCGGTTAACCTTTCTTTCAAAGTGTTGCATCAATAATCTTTTTGTCATCTTGTTACAACTATTCTGCCTGTCACTGTAATAGAATTGTTTTTTTTATTTGCTTTTTTTTATTCACCAGGTTCTAGTGCACTGGAACAAGTAATCAGTCATCTCAAGAAAAGTTATGATCTGTGCCAGGGCTCGCCAAACCCAAGCCTGTTTTCCAGTGTTTGTCATGCCTTAGCTATGTGTTATGGCCGATCGTCTCCTCAAGAAACAAACTTTTATCTCAATGTAGCTTCAGCAGTAGCTCTGAAAAATCAGGCAATTTACAATTCTGGAAAGAAACTCAGGTACCCAAAGACAATGACAGTAGTATAGAACTATCTTGTTTCCGTACAAAAACAGTCCCACTATTTTTGTAAAATCAGAAATGTTGCACTATGTGCTGTTAAGGAGACAGCTAGTAAAAGGGAACTAAGGTCTCACGGGTCAGAAGGAACTAAGCCCGTACTGAAACCTTAAAACTATTTTTGAGCCCGAGTTTTAGCAGCCGTGGACAGCTGTTTTGGACTTGTTTGGCCTCATTTACTATTACCAACTATTTTTGTGCCTGGTGAATAGCTGTGTTCCAGTTTGTGTCCTTTCACCTAAACCCTTTCATTCCGTAAATTCTCCCAACTAGAGTCCATAGTTTTTATTGAACAAGTTTTGGAAAATTATTCCTTTCATCTTCAGTATTTTTATGTTGTTTGGTTGTGTAAGGAGAATCTAGATGTTAATAACTGCTTAGGAATTAATATCGGAGCCTTTTAAAAGTAATTGAATAATGGAGGAAGTAGACCGAGGCCTAAGGTGTATAGAGAATACTGCACGACATTCAGTTTTCCAGAATACTGCATGAAGCCAAACAAAATGCGCAATCTTTTGTTGTCAACTGATTTAAAAAAAAAAAAAATTAAGAAGAGTTGTGTAAAGATATGTTATTTAGTTGCATGCCTTAGTAATGAAACCACTTGTTTCAAGCGAGGCATTGGCCATTGTAAAGTAAGTACCTTTTTGAAAACATGCGATGTCGCAGTTGTTTATCATGCTATAATTCATAGCATACGAACAGAACTAACCTAGAATATGTGCTTTAGTTGATTAGCTTTTGTCGAGAATAGATAACAAAAGGAAGATGAACCAAATGAAAGATTTCCTCGTAACATAACTTTTAAGTGTTCCTTAATTGCATTTTGCTTTCACAGAAAAATTGAAAAAGATCTTTTGTCATCCAGCACAAAGGTACGATTTTGTTTGTTTCTCATTTCTATGATAATGACAAAACAATAAGAAGAAAATGGAGAAACAGTTATTAATAAAGCGCTTCACGCGTTACTTACCCTGACCACTTAACTTAATGGAATCATCACGGGTCCCTAAAACCCGTAAAGGAGAGACAAAAACATATCTTGTGACCCGCTTGAATCTATCCAGAGAAAAGCGCTGAGCATAATATACCCGTACGTTCCTTACCACGAAGCACTCCAACTTGCCAACCTTGACCACGTGGAACAATTGCTTGCAAAAACTTGGCTAAAAACTGGAACGCTTTGTGGCATTTTCAGACAACCTACCAAAACCAGCACCAATACAACTTACAATCCGGTCAGTTTCATACCCCGTCCGTCGGAAAAACGGATAGAAATAAACAGTTTTATCGCAGTTAACTATCAGTTCTTATAAACAATGTATTAGCTTTCTTCTTGCCTTTTCTTTAATAAAACGATTGATTGATTTATTGATTTAAACTTGATGGGATTCCAACGCATCATCTATACGGAACAGATCTACGCCGTTCCAAAAGGTTGAGCTGAGACACCAACCTGGAGTTAGGTCGTAGGATTTAAATTAAGGGCATTTAGGCTCGGCCCAAACCGAAACATTAACAAATGGGTGGCGACTCTAGTCCCACACGTCTAAATTGCAAAAAAGGAATTTTTGTGATGATCAGCAGAGGTTTTTTTAGCGTACAGGTATTTAACTGAAATCGTAAATGATAATGCTCACAAGCAGAATGTCTAGAGAAGATGTAAAGATTGTTAACGTTTTTAAAATTACTGTTCGAAAATACAGGAAACAGTGGGCAAAGAGATGTCAGTGGCAGAACTCACGGCAAAGTTGGAGGCCTTGTCTGTTGAGAACGGGGGTGACATTGGTCCACGTGGAATTTCTCAGGAAATATGCACTCAATGGAGAAGCTTGAAGGCAATCAGAAAAACTATGATGTCAGATACTCTGACGTACCACCATCTTCCAAAAGGTCTGTCAAAAAGGCCCATGCTCATTTATTGCTCGGAATTCTCTAAGTTTGTTTGTGTGGATTTCCAAATTGGTCATTTAGCAATTGTTCCAAGAACGCTTGTTGGGTATGAAATGGTAAACAGCCAAAGAGGTGTGCAGTGCCAAGTTGTTTTATCAAATTTCTGAACTTTCCAAAATATCGATACTTGAAAATGACAGCTAGAAACCATATTTCAGCTTTGCGACAATACACTGTTAAATTCCATTTACGGTCAATTCGGTACATGAGATTGAGTGAACCAATCAGATCGCTAGAAACGCAATATTCGGGGTTGAAAAATTAATGGTTTAAAATGTTGTTTTGGGTCATGTAAACCAGGTTAAGATATGAAATGATATGCCATACACTGACGTCAAAGTAGCTGTTTACTCTTCGAGTCCCAGGTATAATCGTGTAGAGACCAAACTTTTCAAAATTACTTGACCAGATATTTCCTACATTGACAAAAGTGAGTTTCATTTCACTTATTTTGATATCAGTGAATATCATCAATCGTCTCAAAGTTAGAATTTGTTATGACCAGAATATTGTCTTTTCACAAGACCAAATGTAGTTCTAAGTAAACTTTATTGAAGGTGCTCTCCGTCTAATCACTTAGCACTTATAATGCGCATAAACAAAATGAACACATTTTCTTTAGGTCCACCAAGGACTGAAAAACTGTGTTTTCATTTAGTGTATCAAGGACGCTTTAACTGAACACTTTAGTTATATTTCTTACACACAGAATGGACAGTTTGTACCCTTAGCCTTTCGTCACTCACCAAAGATGACAAGGAGCTGACAGTCGCTAGAGCGAGGCCAGGGTTTGATCCTGTCATACTAAAATTCCCCGTTACTCTCAAGGAGCAGCAGGAAGAGAACACCCAGGTTAGCAAAGTCCCACCTGATAGAAATGGATGATGATGGCATCACTGATGATTTAGATATATATATATATATTTACAATCTGCTCTCTATGCAGAACATCACTTTTCCAACGTAGTTATTTCAATAGAACTGTTAGATTGTGAGACTCTTTGTCTTTGTCAACAAGAACCAAACCTAGCGTAGATGCTTTCAATGCAGCCTCAGTTAAGCACTGTAAAAAAAGCACTTATTGAAACGTTCGATCGGGACAATGTTTATACTTGGGAATCAGCGTGTCTTAAGTGCTATTCTATTAGGAATTAAGGCAGTTTTTCGGCAGTGTTGCTTTTAATAGATAATAATGATTAATATCTTTTAATTAGAGACTGATATATATATATATAAACGCAAATTTTGTATTTTTTTTATACATATATTTGCATATTTTAGTGAACTGAATGTTTCATTCGTAGTTTTGGTAATTTTTTGTAATTTTTTTTTTTGGTCTTTCACCTAGTTGGAGCTTTGCTCTGTTGTGACTGCCCCTCACTGAGTTTTTTTTTTCTATTTTTTTCCTTTTTTTCTATTTAAACTAACTATTTTGTAACCATTTTTTACATCTCATGTACTCAGTAAAAGTCTAATAAATAAAATAAATAAATACCTCGTTGATTAGAGCATTAAACCCTGTGAAGTTGAAGGCACCTTAAGCAACAAAGCGACGACGGCAAAAAGCAATAGTGAATACAAAAGCTGCACGTTGGAATACACTGTTCCGGTCACCTGGACGCCGTGGTCTCGAATATTACAACGTAAAAAGCTTAGTTTTGAAGTTTTTACGACTATATACGAGAACGACCGACAGAAAATATTTTTACAATGTTCATTTACCGCTAACCAAAACGGTTTCATCTTTATCTGTTAACAAAGCGTTTCTCGGACAAAAGAGAAAGCAAACTAGCCATACGTGATAAAAAAGGAAAAGCAAGAAATGTGTTTTTTTATAATTTATCAACATCTCACTTCTCCTTACATAACTCAAACAAAGTAATACAAATGGTAATGAGAAGTTGGAGGTTCATCAAGTCAAGTATGCTTTGGTGGATGAAAAGCCAAATTCTCCCAAACTGTTTATATAGAAAGTATGGGACTC
>JAOBRD020696805.1:2564-14596 GCA_027575215.2 Hydrozoanthus sils
TTCCTTCCTAGCTACTTATCTTCCTACCTATCTACCTACTCTATCTTCCTTCCCAGCTGCTTACCTACCTACCTATTTACCTACCCAACCTTCCATCATAGCTACTTACCTACCTAGCTATTTATCTACGTTCCTACCTAGCTACTTAATTACCTAGCTATTTACCTACCCTACCTTCCTTCCTAGCTACTTATCTACCTATTTACCTACTCCACCTTCCTTCCTAGCTACTTACCTACCTACCTATTTACCTACCCTACCTTCCTTCCTAGCTACTCACCAACCTACCTATTTACCTACTCTACCTTCCATCAAAGCTACTTACCTACCTAGCTATTTACCTACCCTACCTTCCTTCCTAGCTACTTACCTACCTACCTATATACCTGCTTTACCTTCCTTCCTAGCTAATTACCTACCTACCTATTTACCTACTCTACCTTCCTTCCTAACTACTTACCTACCTACCTATTTACCTACTCTACCTTCCATCATAGCTACTTACCTACCTAGCTATTTACCTACCCTACCTTCCTTCCTAGCTACTTACCTACCTAGCTATTTACCTACCCTACCTTTCTTCCTAGCTACTTACCTACCTACCTATATACCTGCTTTACCTTCCTTCCTAGCTAATTACCTACCTACCTATTTACCTACTCTACCTTCCTTCCTAACTACTTACCTACCTACCTATTTACCTACTCTACCTTCCATCATAGCTACTTACCTACCTAGCTATTTACCTACCCTACCTTCCTTCCTAGCTACTTACCTACCTAGCTATTTACCTACCCTACCTTCCTTCCTAGCTACTTACCTACCTACCTACCTACCTGCTTTACCTTTCTTCCTAGCTAATTACCTACCTACCTATTTACCTACTCTACTTTCCATCATAGCTACTTACCTACCTAGCTATTTACCTACCCTACCTTCCTTCCTAGCTACTTACCTACCTACCTATTTACCTACTCCACCTTCCTTCCTAGCTACTTACCTACCTACCTATTTACCTACTCTACCTTCCTTCCTAGCTAGTCACCAACCTACCTATTTACCTACTCTACCTTCCTTCCTAGCTACTCACCAACCTACCTATTTACCTACTCTACTTTCCTTCCTAGCTACTCACCCACCTAGCTATTTACCTACTCTACCTTCCTTCCTAGCTACCCACCCACCTAGCTATTTACCTACTCTACTTTCCTTCCTAGCTACTCACCCACCTAGCTATTTAGCTACTTTACTTAATATATAGTATTTGATAAAAGCCAGTTGTATAAACGTTGAAACTCGAAGTGATATGTAATTGTAATTAGAACTAGAGTAAGACTCCCTTAGGCTTAGGGGCAGCCTTCTTTAAATACAATTCCACTTGTTATTAAATGTTTCTGAAGCCATCCTACATACCGTCCTACCCTAGATGTCCAATTACCTTCCTTCCTACCCAGTAAACTGGCTACCCATCTTTTTTACGCTCTTGTGTCCTCCTATCTACTTACAAGCCCACTTTACATTCTCTCCTTAATTCCTGCCTCATTTTCCTCCATCTATGTACTTATCTTTTTCCTGCTGGACTACCAACCTACCTGTTTTTACTCATAGCTACCAATCTACACCTACCTTTCTTTCTCCCAATTTCCTTCTTTCTTTCATTAGCTTCCTTTTTTCTTTTCTTCTTACCACAATCAAGCAGAAAGATACTTACTTGTTTCCCAAGGGGAGACATAACTTTGTTATATCTCTCCCAAGTTAGACACATCAGAATCGCCACTGACAAACAATAACTGGCGAAAAACACGACATTAAAAACAATACATGCGGGGATTCCAAGTAGCCAAGAACCAGATTTCACGTAGATAAAGTCAGCTGGTATAAATGACAACGCCTTTATTATATCACTGATCGAAAGATTGACAATGAAGAGATTTGTGACGTTGCGATGCTTTCGCTTGCGCAGTATCACGGCATTCAGCACACCGTTTCCCAAACCGCAGGAAATCAAGACAGTAACCTGCACTATAATCCGCAATACGAAGAGAAAACCTTTAGATACCCTATCCTGTGCGTGATAATCAGCAAATGTACTGTAGTTTGTCATTCCAAAATGTTGTGTGTCTCCGGAAGAATTTCGCCTCAAAGCACTAGTGGATGCCGGAACCCTATCCTCTGGATGCCGGATGCTTAGATCGGTGATTTCGTAAATGTTGGATGCAACTTGTTTCTGGATATTAGATGCCTTGCCAGCGGATGTCGGATCCCTACTGTCTGGATGCCGTATGTTTAGATCATAGGTTTCGTGGATGTTGGATGCAGCTTGTTTCTGGATACTGGATGCCTTGCCAGGGGATGTCGGATCCCTACCCTCTGGATGCCGGATACTTAGATCGTAGATTTCGTGGATGTTGGATGCAGTTTGTTTCTGGACACTGGATGCCTTGCCAGTTGATGCCGCATCCCTACCTCGTAGAGATCCCGGATACTTAGATTGTAGATTCCGTGGATCTGGGTGCAGCTTGTTTCTGGATGTTGGATGCCTTACCAGTAGATGCGGGATCCCTACCCCGGATAATTAGATTGTAGATTCCGTGGATGTTGGATGCAGTTTGTTTCTGGATACTGAGTGCCTTGCCAGTTGATGCCGGATCCCTACCTTGTCGGATGCCGGATGCTTAGATCGTAGATTTCGTGGATGTTGGATGCAGCTTGTTTCTGGATACTGGATGCCTTGCCAGTGGATGCCGGATCCCTACCTTCTGGATGCCGGATGCTTAGATCGACGGTACAACAACTAATCTTCGACTTAGAGCGTAGGTTTCGTGGATGTTGTGTGCAGCTTGTTTCTGGATGCTTGGTGCTTTGCCAGTTGATGTCGGATCTCGATTGCTCCGTTGTTCTGGATGTTTTGATGTTTGATGCCAGAGCTAAAAAATGAAAAAGGTTGCGAATGCTGGATACTTTAAGTAGAGCGAAATTTTTTTGAGAACTGAAACCTCCTTGGCGGAATTGCAACTAATCTGCGACTTGTATGTTTGTCCGTTTTTCTTCACAAAGAAAGGATAACTGAGCTGTCTCCTCTTCGTTTACCATTATTCATGCTGCGCTTATCCTTACAGGTGAAGACTCGGATATTAGATACTTGCAATCAGTTACACGTCCATTGGGTTTCTCGATCTGGCCGTTGAAGAAGTATCTTTGCAAGTTGCATCCTTTATTAGAGCAGTGTTATTTATTCAACTGTCTTTCTGTAGATTTTTAAGAAGTACGACAAGAGATCAAACATCCTTTTTGCTTTTTATGTTGTCCAATAAACGTGTCTAAATTATTTGTTCAGTTCTTGCTTGTCCTTTGTTTGATAATCATCCATTGTACGTTTTTTGATTTCTATTATAAGAATCAGTCAAGAGGCAGAAATTAAAATCATATGTTTCCCAAAATACAGGAAGTCAAGACAATAACTTTTACTAAAAACCGCAAAATGAAAAGAAAGTTTTTGGAACCCTACTCTGAAAGATCTCTGTGTTGAAATCGTACCCCTTAACAAATTTTGTGGATTGACAAGTTTCCAGAAAAACTCGCAAGAGAACTGATTCACTTCTTAGAAGTAATGCAACGTACATGTGATTTGTTTATTTATGCGATGTCAGTTGTAGCAAAAGATTGGGGAGGGGCGAGCGGTCTCCTTTAGATTAGCGCGATGTATCAACTGTCACAGCATGTCCTTGTAGCTGAAGCCGACCCATATATTAAACAGTTAGAATAAGTTTCACGTTCATTTCGTTTCTGGAACTAGTTGTTAAGAAGTTACCTTTGCCAGGTGCATTCTTTTTTAGAGCAGTTTCATTTATTCAACTGTCTTTCTGCAGATTTTTTAAGCCGTTAGTATACGTACGACTAGAGTGTCGTTTTTGCTTTGTATGTTACCCAAGATTTGTTTCTGAACTGTTTGCTCAATGTTCTTGATTGTAAAAACATTTTGCGAAAAGACGTCATTTATTTTACGAATCTTTTGTTTGAGAATCTTCCATTATATTTTGACTACTTCGATTGCAAGTGTTAATCTAGAAGCGGAAATTAAAAGCAATCATTTTTATGAGTAACTGTCAAATTGAAATTAAACCACAAGCATATTTTTCTTTTCAGCCGCTCTTATCGGATTTCACGTACGGATGTATTGTGGGTCAAGATCAACAGTTTTTAAAAAGAAAAAAATCATCTTGGCCCATGCCAGTTGTTCAAAGGCCGATTTGCACTAAGCCATTGTTAAGCCAAAATTTAGGCAGTAGTTTATCTCTAAAGGTATGTTCAAGGTTCCTATAAATTATATGAATGCTAATATATTAATATGGGTAATCGCATGGGGCCGAGTAAAATTAAGGATTAATTTCTTGAGTGTTTTCAACTTTTTCCAAAATTGCCCGAGTTGCTTCGCGACGAGGGTAATTTGGAAAAAATTGAAAACACAATTGATATTAATCCTAACTTTTACAAGGAACCAGGCGAATGATTATGACGTCGAGGGCAAAATTCTTCATTCCCCGTGGTATCCCACGAGGAAGCGTTGTATAACTTAACTCATTTATCCCAAATTTCTTCGAAAATTGCAGAAGATGTAATAAAATTTTTGCAATCTCTAAAAACATACGGAAATCTTTGAAAGAGGTTTGAAATCGTTTCTAAGGAATTTTTACTATTTTAAAAATAAATTGGAAAACCTTCGAGGGTGTTCGGAAATTTTCGAACGTCTTCGGAAAATGTTTTGAAGGCATTTTTGAGACTTTTTAAAATTTTCGGAAGTATACCAGCGACCAATCAGCGCTAAGTAATTCTGCCCTGAATTAAGAAAAAATACCCCCGCTGTTATCCAATCAGCTCATAATATATATATAACATATTAGTATTCATGTATACAAACATAATATATTATACTGTTTAACTACGAAAAACCTTGTCACTTCCAAAAATCAGGCGGCATTTAAAACTGATCAAATGGATTCATAACATGCCGGAGAAGGCCGGCCAGACTGGCTTCTTTCTCGGGGTATCTGTTTTCTCTTTCGAATTCTAGTTGAAGTCAGAATATTTACTTATGTTTAAATTCATTTATCCCAAATAAATTGATTTTGAAATCAACACAATTTAATTCTTCCGAAAAAAAGTTACAACTTTATTTTTGTAATATGCAACCGTAGAAAACAAGTTCAATATAAAGAACCATTACTTGTGAATAGCAACAGACAAGTTTTATCCTAATACATTCACTATTAAACCAGTACAAATTTATATTCATTTATTAGTTAGTTCTATATTACTGATTGAAATATATAGTGTACATTCAACTTGTGTACTCATTTTTGGTATGAAATATATACTTTAATACAGTTCAAGACTCACTGAGTATATAGAGCAATTATCTACCTATATTAATTATCTACTAATGTAACTTTTTAAGTTAGAACCATTACACGTCAACTGCAGCATCAGGTTAGATTCACTATCTTCCACATTAGTATACTCATTCTTATAATCCTTATATATTCACCATTACACTGGAAGTATAAATAATATTCATTTAGTATTGGTTCTTATTACCAAAATTATAGTGTACCTTTAATTTATGTGCTCATTTTTGGTATGAAATGTAAACCAATATTCACTGAATATATAGAGTATTATCTATGTAAAGTAATTTATCTATTGTATTTATCTATATTAACTTTTACGTAAGATTTGGTGCTAAACAGTGGCAGATACAGGGGGAACTGTGCCCCCCCTTTTGGGAATTTTTTCTAAAAGTAATGTCCCAAAAAATTATTTCTTTATCTTTTCTAAGGCCACTTACAATTTCATAAATATATATAATTTATATATTTAAGTACTAAATAACATCAAAGCAAGAACTAAAAATCCAAATCTTTGTTCATATGATACTGAGGATCTGGAAGCCCTAAAAGGTACTGCACTGTATGCAATTGTCAAAACATCATCTCTGGCACCCTAAGTAGAACCAAATCGTTGACCTTTACCCCTAGGAGGTACAATAAGCATCCCTGATCCAAAACGGTTGGGAGTCCCCCCCCCCTGAAGGGGTTAATTAAGTATCCAGTGCAGTTTTCAACTCTGGTTTGAAATGGTTTAGAAACTTTAGTTATTTAAGGACATGCTCTGCAATTATTATAAATACAAACTGTCAAAAATTGGCAAAAAGAACTACTATGGTTTATTGTGACAGTGAAAAATCAGAAACACAAAAACAATAGCAATCTCTTGACTCGTCACCCAAAAGATCATAACTCATACAGTGCATGGGTGGTGGAAACAAAAAATTATTGGTGGACACAGTGGAAATCGAAAAGATGAACAAATAGTCAGTTATCAAGTTCAATGACCTCTGCTTAATATTGAGTGCATAATTCATAGAATCTGGATTCCCACTCAAAATTTGCTTTGTTAGTCAGAAAATTATCGGGAGGGGGCAGTTCTGCCACCCTTTGTTCTGTAGTGAGAAAATGGGAATTGATCATGGTGAAAAGTGAGATTTTCCTTAACTGGAGCTACATAAAAAGTATTGGTTCTAGTTGGGAGAATTTAGCAACATGCCATTTATTGCTCTTGGGGCTGAAAGGGTTTAATAATATTCTGCTATATTGAGATCTATACTGTTAAGAGTGCATTCGTTTTAGGCCTATTCCGGAATAGCAATACATGGAATAAAAATTTTGTCCGATTCGTGTGGCTGTTTCTCTTGCAAAGTTACGAATAAAACAATTGTTAGTGATAAAACTCTTGAATTTTGAATTGGAAATAGAAATTTCATCGCCCTGACAATCTGGAAGAAATTTCAAAATTCTCTTCTTAATCTGCAAAAGTTGGAATAGGCCCAAACGAATGCACCCTAAATTAGGGTCTTCAAAGTAGTAATTAGAATGCACATGAGATACATCAATCTACAACATGCATGTCTTGGTCTTTAAAATGCAGTAGGTAAATAGTTCACTTTTGGATTAATATAAAATTTCAAACATCAATCCAGCCATAACCCTTTAGTCCCCATCATTATCAACATCTAAGCTCCACTACATGACACATAAAAAGTAAGACATTTAGTTATGAGAAAATCACAACTGATCAAAGAAGCAAAATACTGAAGAGAAGTAATGTTCCATGAAAATAATTATTTATGGTATTTAATTAGGAGACTTTGACTAGGCTTACACGGTACGGGTTAAATTATTCACCGCTCGAAAACTTGCACAGTGAATACTGTTTACATGAAACTGTCTCTTTCTTTTGCCCGAAAATATATTTTGTTTACACGAGACTGGCTGTTGGAGATTGTATTTGAGCCTGCAGTTATTTGTCAGCCAATTACCAGTGAACACGTGCAGATCAATCCTCAAACCTCTAACCGTGAAATAATTTATCCTGCTGAAGTGTTTACATGGTGCTGATTATCTTTTTGATGGCACTGGACAAAAAATTGACCTCAATTTTGTCAGACAAAAATTTGTACGGCTAACCAGTTAAATATTTGTACGGTTCGGCTGGTTCCATATAAACGATACACCTAAACATGCAAATTTCTGACTGGTTAAAATTTCAACTGATACTGTATTAGAGAGAAACCAATATACACATTTTGTTGAAGTTTTGAGGTCTGGTCTTGGTTGCTTAAAAGCAAGTTTTAACTAACACTGGACTGAGCAAAAATCTTTACAATGGAAAGGCTGGCTTTGCTTACAAACATGGCTTTGCAGAGTTTGAAACAATACAAAAATGTGTTAACTACAAAATTTCTAGCCAAGAAACATGAGCATGGATTTAAAACTTAAATCTGGGTTAGGATTGACTGGTCTCCTTTGAACAACCAGACCCTGATGATTTGTACCCCCCACCATACATAATCTGTAAGCACATAGTCATGAAACACACACCCATATTCTGTATCTTTAGCACTTCTGCTGTTGAGGCCTGTTTGTTTATACCATTCCTTCACCATTTTCTCCTTGTGTAGCTGTTTTCTGGCTCTGGAGCTCATTCAGTTCAACATTTTGCTTCTCCTTATTTTCTTTAAAGATCAACTTGTACAACTGAATTGAAAGAGCATACAAAACACCACTTCCCAGCATAGCAATGCCAAGCCCTCTAAACATTCTCTTTGCCCCATATTTGGCATATACTGAACCTCCTGCAAACCCAGATATTGCAGACCCAAGACAAAAGTGCAGTCCACCTGCCAATCCCTGAATGGTTGCTGCCATTCCATGTGGTGAAACAATCCCGACATAAGATGTAGTTGCTGGCCACAGAAAGCCAAAGGTGATTCCATGAAAAAGTTCTATGGGAAGCACATACCATGAGCTTGGTATCAGAGAATAGCAAAACAATCGTAGAGCAAATGCAAGAAAAGCCAAAATAAAAACACCTTCGTGTGTTAGTTTCTTGATGACAAACCCAGATATAAACATGAAAGGAATTTCAGCAGATACGGCCACAGTTAAAGACAGACCCATTAGTAAGTTAGAGGCTCCAAGCTCGTCCAAGTAGAGAAACAAATATATGAATATACAGCCATTTGCAATTCCCATTAGCAACAAAGCTAGAAGAAAGGAAAAAACTTTGAAATTAGTTAAAATGCTGGCCAAGTTTCTAAATATGGCTAGTTTTTCTGTAGTTTCCATATGGCTGGTGTGAAGTTTGGTAATGCAAATCATGGTAAGTATATTCAGCCCAAGGTACATTGAAAAAGATCCAAGAAATTTGTTCAACTTAAAGTTTTCTGCAACTCTGTCATTTGCAATGCCTGCTAAAATGCTAAATATACCCCAGCCAACTCCACCCCAGATTCGCTGCTTGCCATAATCTTTAGGTTTGCCAATCTTCATAAGGTATTTCATGACACTAGCATCTGAAAGGCCAGTCTCGAAGACCATAAAAAAACTGGCAATTAAGATCAGACATATCAAAAGTGTAAATGTATGGGTGTAATCAAGTTTCCCTTGCAATACAGATTTGCCATTTTGACAGACGGCCACCTTTCCAAACTGTGTAGTGTTGCATTCATATGTTGCTCTGGCTTTGGTGAATAACACACTAGAGTACATTTCACATTGTGCAACATCCAAAACGAGATTTCTTTGTTGAATGGATTGACAGCCTGGAAAAATTGATTGCATGTTGACAGTAAAGTGTTTCGAGTTGTTTCCATTCAGTGATATGCTTGAATGGTCAATATCTGTTATATTTAGAGTGGCGCAGGTTTTGTTCTTGGCGTTTATCAATGAATTTACACGTACACTGTCATTGTCCTTGAGCAAGCGAGCTGAAGCAAATTTTATTGATGGTGAAATGACAGCATTTTTAGGTTTCAGAACCCCAGATTTACTCCTGTTGGTTTTGCAAACGAAACAGCAATCCATTTGAAACTTCTCGCTCATTTCTTTCTGCGCTGGTGGAATGAAAGCAGTGCCAAATATTATACTCGTTGACACAGCAAGGGCGAGTAGAAGCACAAACTTGTGTCTCCGAAGTTTGTCGGCCACCGCTCCCCAAAATGGACTTCCAAGGAACTGAACAATTGGTCTGAATCCAAGAATAATCCCAGTTTGCTCAGTTGACATTCCAACATGACGACAAAATACGCCTAGAAATGGAAGCATGCACGAATAACCAGCAAAGAAGAAAAAGTACATTAACTTTATGGGCAAAAGGTCCTTGTTGACTTGATATCGGCTGGATGTTGGTTTTTCCTTTGGTTTCGCATCGTCTAAGAAAGGTTCTTTCGTCTCTACTTCTGTATTCATCTTTGAGCTTAAAATACCGAGTTTATATATTCACTTGAACTTCGTAGGCCTTTTAGAGTGAACACATGATGTACACATGTTTCCACGTTGAACTCCCTTCCGTGTGCTCGACACTGATATACAAACGCGCACGTGTTCCCGCCGTGCCGTGCGCGCCGGGCGCATTACTTGTTGCTTGGAAATCAAAAAAGGTTATGTAACCAACATGAAAATGAGCAAGTCGCAGAAAACACTTCTATATTACGTGCTAAATTTCAAGAAATATGGATAAAAAGGCTATAATAGTTAAAGTTAAATAAAAGCCAAACGTTTCGTTTTAAAAAGTCATTATCAGGGCATTTTACCTTTAAGCGAAAATATGTGTGAGTGAATTCTGTGTTTTACTATTAACTATTAAAGACAGTTGAGTCAAATGAAAAACTATTGCTGATTCAGTTGAAACAAATTTTATAAACCTATACTTTAAGATTCAAAAAAAAAAAAAATTCTAGGAAACGAAACTCAAAAATCTCCGCTTAGTCCAGGCTCTGCCAGGTTCCCGGTGGCAAAAACTTGTGACGGCCTGGGAAGGAGGTTTGGCAAAAATGGCGAACACATGGTAGTTTTAAAATGACATAACAATCGTGCAGAGGTCAGATGGTTGTTTGATTTAACTGTCGAGAAAGAAGACTTGACTTAGTTTAGCCTTAAACACTGCAGAAGTTGGCAGCTGAGAAAACCAAACCATGTTTCGAGTGGTACGTAAATCTGTTTGCATTTGTAGTGCGAGTGATAGAAAAGTCGCGGTGGCCTTGATCTTCAGCTGCCAGAATTCCAAGGTGGTTTCAACATTCGTTCATCATAACGAAAGAACTTTCTCTAGCTCAAACGGTTATGCAACTAACAAGTCAACAGAAATACCACAACATATGCAAGCATGGTGTTTAAGTCGATATGGAAAAGATGAAGTTTTGGAAAATATGACTTTGGGCCATCCAGTGTTGAGAACACCTCGGGACGTAATAATTCAAGTGCATGCAGCTTCTATCAATCCCATTGATCTGAGAATGAAGGAAGGCTATGGTTCAAAACTTTTGGGCTTACAAAGAAAACTTAAAAAGATAGATGACTTTCCTTTAATTCTAGGAAGAGATTTTTCAGGTGTTGTTTTGAAGACTGGAGAACTTGTCAAGAGATTCAGAGTCGGTGATGAGGTGAGTGACAGCTGTCAATCATAACTGGTTAATGAGAAGTTTTGCCTAAACAGGTTTAACAGGGTAAACTCCCAAGAACTTGAAATAACTGCCACCTGGTTAGCCTAGTTGCTAAGGTGCCAGTCTGTTGTGCGGGAGGCCTGGGTTCAATTCCCGGTGCTGAACCTTCTCTCAGGGTCTTAAAACAACTAAGGAGCGAGAAGGTGCTGCCTTTGCTCTAACATCTGCAAGCGGTAGGCCTTCATTTCTTCTTGGAGTCCAATAATTGGGTTGTAAAACCTGTTGGGTTCTCTGACTATCAAAGAGTAGTGAAGCTAAATGAAATATAATAATAACATCACGAGACCCTAAAGTGTCAGCAGCTGGTTCTAATCTTCTAAGATGCCAAGAATTCTTGGTGAACTGACAGTTAAAACTTATCAATTAAGATCACCTTTGGAAGCTAGATCGAATGAGCTGAAATTATGTAAATTTTTTGCTATTAAATCCTTGTTAGTTCTACAAGTTCACTGTTGCCTGGCTAGCCTTGTTGATAATATTGATAGCTGCCAGTCTGCATTGCAAAGGTTTGACTCCTGGCTCCTGGCTGAAGCTTCAAAAATGTGGTCTAAAAATAATTGAGGAGAAGGTGCTGCCTTTGCTTTAACTGCAAATGGTTAGATTGTCACATCTGCCGGGGGTACTTCCTATAATTATTGGAGGAAATAGGTATGACTGTCCAGCATCTTTTTTAAAGGAAATCCTGTGTTGAACCAAGAGGCCAAGCTGTTTTTTAGGGTTGGAAAATACATTTGGAGCTATTAGAAAACTTAAAGTTTCTATTTAGCAAACATACATACTGAACAAGAAGTTAACCCTTTAAGCCCCAAGCACGACAAATGTCATGTTGGTAAATTCTCCCAACTGAATCCCATACTTTCTATACAAACAGTTTGGGAGAATTTGGCTTTTCATCAACCAAAGCATACTTGACTTGATCAACTCCCAACTTCTCATTACCAACTGTATTACTTTGTTTGAGTTATGTAAGGAG
>JAOBRD020696910.1:0-14596 GCA_027575215.2 Hydrozoanthus sils
GCGCATTGAGGGCTGTAGCCCCCCCCAATAATTTCTTGACATTCGTAGTTTATATAATAGTAGAATAATTTTTAGTTTAACACTGACTGCGCTTCCTTAGAAAATGAAAAACCAGGGACTCACTATAGTGTTTAATCTTATCTTAAGTAGTCTTAAGTGGTCTTGTTACTTTATATTACTAAATGTGTTGTTTGAAACTTTCACAGTTTAAGCAACGCAGCGGGGATGGGGGGGGGGATGTCAAAAATACATTTAGAGACTTAATCAGTTGAACTAATTATTTTTATTAAATTATATAACTTACAATTATTTTACAATTGATGATTGAAGGCAAAACAAATACACATGCATTAAACAACAATGACGAAATTGCACTTTCAAGAAAAAGTCATAAAGGTTTGTCAAAGATTTGACTACCGTATTTCTCGATGTACAAGTCAATGTGGTATATAACTATTAGTCGACCCCTGATTTTTGCCTTGAAATCTCTTACTTTGCAACATTCCTGTGTACAAGTCAACCCTTCAATTTAGAAGTATTTTATTCACAAATTGTTCTCAACACACGACTATCTCAATTTTGGAAAAGATGAAACCTACGGCATGGGAACAAACTAAATTGATTGGACAAGTAATAAGTGAAATGTAAATGTATTTCCGTGTGCTTTACGGTTCCCGCACAAATGTGTTTTGTTATAATGTATTTTAGCATGTCTTGAATAAATAAAGAACTGTCAACAATTATATCCAACATAATTTTACGTTATGTTTGTGGAAACAAAACTATTTCATTTCACTAATACGTCTGTGTAAACAATTACATTAAAAACAAGGTATTTCTACATGACATTCCAGATATTTCGATCAAAATTTTGAAGAACAAAATTTCATAACTTTCATATTAGTTGAGGTCAAATTTTTGACCCATATTTTGGGTCGCAAAAAAATTGACTTATACACAAGAAATAAGGTAACACATTTTGAAACTAATATTATTAGTAACTTTATATTATAAATTGTGTTTTTATTTGAATTAGGTCATCTTTACAGTAGTTATTTAGCTTAAATAATGTTTACAGTACTTTCATGCTCCAAAGCAAATGTGTGAGTTAGTTCTTAGAATATTTTTTTTGAGTGAACAAATAGCATATTGACATAATTTTACAGTTTTTCTGAGCTAAGGATGTAAACTTCTCATGAATTTGTAAGTGAGATGGGAAGTTTGATAGTTAGTTTTTGATTTTGAATATTTTCAGCTTTCTTGTTTCAAGACTGTGTACTTGCATCACAAGAACAAAATTCCATACCTAAGGTATGACAGTATGTTACAAAACATAACAACATTTTTGTTATTGTTATTGTTATTATTATTATTGTTATTATTAAAACCACTAATTTAACTTAGTTAAAATATAAATATTGTTGAACATTGTTGTTGTTTATATGAAGAATAGAAAATATAATTAGATTTGGATGGGTGTAAGATTATTTTGACTGTGACCGACTTTTATAATCTCTGAACACTGCTAAAATAATTTTACTGTAGCCTGTAAAGAAAATCTATGATATAAAGTAATATGAAAAAAAAACACAAAAGGGCACCCATTGACTGACTACGTGGCTTTGTCTTTTTTGTTTCTATCGCAAGCAGCTTAAGTCTTACCTTTTTTGTTACTGCTTAATTTTTTGGTTTTGTGATAACTAATGATTAAAAAAAGGAATTTGGTCAGCTTTTCAGAGTTGGGAGGGGGGCACTATCCTGCTTTTTTAACTTGGTTTTATTTCTTTTTGTTTTTAAAGTATTATTATTATTTGTTCTTTCTAGGAGCTAAGAGAGAACTACACAATTTCCAAGACAATAGGAAGGTGCAGTATTTCACTGTGTTTGTGTTTCCTCCAGCAAATTAGAATATTTGAAATTCTGAAAATTCTTAAATTTAGTCTGTGGACAGACCAACTGGACACATAGTAGACTGCATGCAAAACTAATCCTCAGTACATTCATCATCAAGTGGGATTTTTTTTCAATAACGTCTAGTAATTTACTTATTAGAATTTGTACAGCGATGTATGCAGAGAAATGATATGATCTTTGTGGTTGTGAATGCAAATTTTAAAGAGCCTGAATTTTTTTAGGCTTCTCTTTAACATTTGCTTAAATTGTTTTCACAACGGCAAAGATCGTATCATACATCATCTAATGTTTTGTAGAGTTTGTTGATAGTTGTCAGTTATTTTACTGTGTTGTCATTAAATTATGTTCGTGTGAATCCTGTACTGATACCATTTCATTCTTCACAATCTTTCCTGGTTTAGGGGAGCATGTGGTGAAGTGAAGCTAGCATTCAAAAAAGGCACAACTTGTGAAAGATTTGCAATAAAAATGATTGTAAAGAAAAACTTTTCTATAGGGGTGAGTTTTAAAGCATTGCAAAAAAAGCTTGGCTCTGCCAGTAACACCCCCAACCTTGCGGTGGGTTGAACATTTAAACTGCCATTTTTTGGCACCTGTGGCCCACAGTGTTCTAGCTTGACCAAAATGAAAGGGTGTGGCACTCTGTCCTTTTATCCGGCATTTTCATCCAGCACCCTGTCATTTTCATCCAGCATTATATCATAATGAAAATGCAGAACATTTTGATATTTCAACTCTATATTTTTCCAAGTTCTTGACCATTGTTTAACGATTACTCAAAATAATGTAATTGTTCAGATGTTTCAGCTATTGTTGTATTAGTACTTGCTTTGAAAATTGTAAATCGTGGGTTCAAATCCCACTGAGGTTAGATTTTTCTCTTTTCTTTGTGTGGGCTTATTGGGTTCCTTGTTGACAGTGTAAACCAGCAAAACTTGGGATGTTTTTTATTTCCAGTGGCGAGGCCTAACTTGAAGCTTTAGATTGTATTTAACTATTTGTATTATTATTATTATTATTAATATTATTATTATTGTTATTATTATTTTTATTATTATTTGAATATTATTTTTGTTATTGTTTGTATTTCTTCTATTATTCAAAAGTGTGGTAGATGTTTTATACTTCAACAAATTAGCTTAAATTTGAAATCATGAATTAAGTAAAAGGTTGGTAAAATAAAAATGTGCCCTCTTTCAGCCCAGACAACATGCTCTGAAAGGTGAAGTGGAAATCTTAAAGAAATTAAAACATGTAAGAAGGTTATTAGTATTACTATATGACTATCACTAATTCTGGTGTTATATTAGTTAAGATAATTACTTTGCCACTCACTTTATTTTGTTAAATCATGAGGGGAGTGTTTCATGGTGCTTAAATTTTGCAGCTTGAAGAAAATAATCAGCATTGGAAATTTTAAATAATGTTGGTGCCTGAAATTTTAGTATACTGTCAAACCTCTCTCTGTAAGGATAACTCTCTAACAGGGACAGTTTTCAATGTATCAACAAAGTTCTTACACACAAAATATCAGACCTTGGGAACAAATTTATACAAACTTAACCTCTTTACTGTCAACCACCTCAAGATGGAGAACTAGATAAGTAGGACACCTCTGTAAAACGGATGCTAAATCTTGGTCCCTGCTGTATGTTTTCTCAGTCATTTACTGTATTTTAAGTTTTTATAAGACGGACACCTCCCTAAGATGGACAGCTAAGGCCAGTCCGGAAGGTGTCTGTCTTAGAGAAGTATGACAGTATTATGGACACTCAGGGACCAGGTATGAATAATTGGTGGTATGTATCACTTCCTGTTGGCAGTTACGGCTGTCCTGTTCATAAGTCATTCTTAAAGATTAGTCACCATTTGTTGCACTGAACTATTGCTACATCTTTGTTAAGTTACGTTCATATGAAGCTAAAATCTGAGCTGAAAGTATGTTGTCTACTTTAAGATGTGTTGCTAAACTTTGATTACCTTTCCTAGTACTTCTGCTATAGCTACAGCTCGCAGATCTTCATTTTTTATTAGAAATGGCTTGGTAGTTTTACTAATTATAGTCTTAGGAGGAAGTCAGTAATGCTTGAGTAAAAAAAACCTGATGAGTCTACAGTAGTAGTAAAGGTAGCCCTTACAAACTCTCTTTTTTATTGTTGTATCTGTACTTTAAAAGCCAGTAACATGAAATATTGTGTTACCTCAGTAGATAGACCTTGCTAGATGAGGAAAAGGGGTGAAAAGACTGTTGAAATCTTTTATGGTTCGCGAGATATTGACATTTATCATTTCCACATGACGTGTCACTTGGTGGACAGGCAAATTTTCAATTTATTGGTATCTGCTGCAAATCCATTTAGCAAGGTCTGTCCACTGAGATAACAAAATACTTTGTGTCATAGGCACTTTAAGGTTTGGTCCGTTTTTGAGTAAAATAAACCCGTGGAAAGTTGCTAATTACATCTTTTCTTTTCTTCAGCCCTGTATTATTGCAATCGAAGATGTAATTGAAACAGAGGATATGCTGTACATAATATTAGAATTGTATCATTCAGAATTTGACTTGGAAATGTATTTTGGTATTCATGATGCCAGGGGAGGAAGTATCCTACTAAACTAAAAGTAGAAAATCCCATTATGGTTAAATCGCTCTTGACTTGAATTAATTTTGATCAACTCAAAAAAAATTGAAAGTTTTTATCTTCGCCGTAGAAAGTGTTTAAGGTGCTGACGTTTCAAAAGTTAGTCCTAATTGCTGAACCAAACTGATCTTGACTTTGTGAATTGGTTGAGTATTCTGCCAATCCAAATTTGGGAGGATTCTTCTTTGATACAATGATTCGTCAATCCATGAATTAAGCAGCTAATCAAACTCACTTGATAGTGAATTCCACCATACCAAACTTGAAGAAACCTACCTTAATCTTAATATTAACTTGGCCAATTAAACTGGCTTTGTTGTAGAATCCTGTGTTGTCACTAAACTCTTTTTGGCATTGTTAAAGAATCCTGTTTTGACCCTAAACTCTTTTTGGCTTTGGTGGAGAATCCTGTCTTGGGGCTAAACTCTTTGGCATTGGTGGAGAATCCTTTCTTGACACTTAATTCTTTTTGGCTTTGGTGGAGAATGCTGTGTTGATGCTAATTACCAAAACAATTTTTTTCTTGCGAATGTCAATGACCTTTGCTCTCGTCTCCTTAGAAGGTTTAAGTGACATCTTTGTTCTTTTGGTTTGTTGCGTTTTATACCCACAGAGTTGAAGGAGGTGAATTATTTGACAGAGTCGTTAGCGTAGGAAGGTTTGAAGAAGCAACTGCCAAACTGTTGTTTTACCAAATGCTTGAGGCAGTCAAGGTATAATATGTAAGGTTTTGTTAAAAATTGATAACATATTTTTTACTTCATTACTTTTCTTGAGTGAAAATCAGTGCTTTTGTCTTTGTATGTTGACTTTTTTTGAAGGTTTTTGTGGAATTTAATTTACAAAAAAGACGGCCTTTTATCTTTTCTAGTATCTACACGAGAAGGGAATTACACATCGAGATCTAAAGGTAACCAGTTGATATAGAATAAAGATTTACAATATTCTTGAAAAAAATCATGTTAATTTAGGTCGGGTGAATTTACTTTGGCGTTAATTTTCATGCCATTAATGAACAGAAGCGTTGAGTTTTGGAAAACTAAATTGTGTTGATTTCAATCCAAAGAGAAGATTGGAGTTCAAAGTCATTTGCCACGAATAATATCAAACTGCTATTTGTAAAGCATCATTTCTCTTCATTTAAAAATAATGACTTTAAAGATGACTTGGACAGGGTTCGTGTGGGTCATGGAAAACCTGGAAAGTCGTGGAATTTTGATTAGGGTCATGGAAAGTTGTGGAATATTGGTAGAATTAAGATTGGTAACAATGTGTAAAGATTTAAAATACACTTTCTATGTAGCCTTTTGCTGGCGGGTCAGTTTGTATGTCAATTTTTTTCCAGGTGAAAACATCAATAACCAGTTACTACTGATTTTATTTCCTAGAGTTGAACTTGGTAATGCTACTATGTGTCAAGATAAACATCCCTTTTCCACTTTGTTTAGCTTGCATTATGCTAGGATAAGGTAAAAATGAAACTACTTTTGATGTATTAAGGGAAAAAATAACTGCTATATCATGGAAAATCAAGAAAAGTCATGGAAAAAGTCATGGAAAGTCATGAAGTTTCAGAAAGTCCAAAGAGTACAAACCCTGCCAGAGCAGTAACCAGACATTGAGAATCAGTGTGTACCCAACCAGACTAAACTTTTTGGTAAATGGGTCCCTTGAATTCTAACTGCAGTGCAATTGATTTTACAGCCAGAAAACGTTCTCCTGGTGTCAGAGAAGAACGATACATTGATCAAGGTATTGTACAACAAATTTAGCTTTTGTGTTACGATATTTGGTATTTTAGTTTTCAAAACTTATTGGCACAGTTTTTCTTCATAAGTTGATACCGTTGGCTTGTGTATATGTTTAGTAGTTTGTTTATCAGAATAAACGGAAGTAAACAAAGAAAATAATTTACTCATGATTATTTATATTTCTTTATATGTTTTTATAACTTTAGAAAACTATTGTACACATTTAAGATGTCTTTATTACAATTTAGTAATTATAGTTTCTGTTGTCTTTTTTGTTTGACAACTATCCCCAGAAGGGGAGGTAACTATTGGTGGAGGAAAAGAAAGACGCGAAGAAAAAAAAGGTTCTAATCATTAAAACCAAAAGGCCAAAGCTTGTTGCCCTCTCTGTTTTTGCTGGAATGGTTCTCTGTTCAAAACAAGCATTTCCTTGTCTGTAACTGATGGGAATCGTGACGCCATTTTGATTACAAAATCAAAATCAAGTAGTAGAGATGGATATCGCGGGAGGCAATCGGAGCGCGTGAAAATGGATATCAGTTGCTGTGGTAAATATAAACATGATAAAATAGCCATTGTAATGCGCAATTAATTTTGTTGTTGATGCTATTGTTTTTGTTATTATTTTCAATTCTGGTTTAGGTAACGGATTTCGGTCTGTCAAAAATGGTTGGAGAACAGAGCCTCATGAAGACACTATGTGGCACTAGTAGCTACATGGCACCAGAGGTTTTGCTGTCAGCAGGTACTGGAGGATACAATAATGCTGTTGACTGCTGGAGTCTTGGTGTTATACTCTTTATATGGTAAATGGCCTTGATTAACTAGCTACGGGCTTGTGTAAAGGGGGATGTGAAACCTTCTTGCTTAGGCGAAATACATACACTTTTCAATGGAAGTTAGCGTAGAGAATTAACATTTCGACGACTGGCTGGGCGTGAGTTACGAAATGAGCTTATTTGATATAACTTTGGTTAATAATCAGAAGAAAAAAGTGTCCTGAGATAGCTCATTTTTAACTCAGTGTTTGTTTTAGTTGACCTTTGCATGTACAGATCATCCAATTACTTAGAGATTTAAGCAAATACAGACAAACTTAATATTTTAATAAAACTTAAAATAACAGAAAAGTTACTGTTCATCGGCAGGATTCCCAAATTGTGTACAATTCCACAATTGGTTTCGGCTCCATTAAATCCTGTACCAATAGTAGAATAATTTAGGTGGAGCCACCCACTAAGTGAGCACAGTAACTGAACAACATTAGTACTTAAAAGTAAGGAAAATACCTAGAACTGTTCCTAACTGTGAATTTGCGGCACACAGGCCACATTTCTAACAACCAAAACAACAGCGATGGTTTGATCTCCAGGGTTTTGTTTTACGCGGATGCAACGTCCGGTTGTTGGACGTGCAACATCATGTAGCTCTCACATGAAATAATTACTTTTGACTATATGGAAATCGTCGATTGTACTGCATGCGATGAATGGGACTTCAATAGCAATCATTTGTGACCCAGCCTTTGGATCTGATAAATGAATGATCTATAGAGAGCAGCTCTCTAGTGGTATAGATATAGGTACACTCTATTTAGAGTCCATTAGTCAAATATTTTATTTTCTATGAACACTTTTCAGCTTCTCTAGAGATCTTCCTGTTTAACCGATTCCGGCCCAGTATTAAAAATTTCCCGGGGGAACATGCCTCTGGACCCTCCTTGAAGTTCGTGTTGTCTGCCTGCTAAATCACTTAGTGCGTCTGGATCTCACGTAAAATGTTGCTTATGTGTGAGAACAAACCATCGCTCAGAAAGAGATCACAGGGTTCACACAGTCATGAAAAGTAATGGAATTTGAAGATGCGTTTTCCAGAATTTCCAGGCTTGAAAATTTCGGGAGAATGACCAAGGTCCTGGAAAAATCATGGAATTTTTTTTTTTCAGCAATGGTTTTTGTTAAAAAATTCTTAGTATTTGGTGCAAATTTGCAGAGAAAACGCCGCTAACAAATGCACTTTAACAAGTTGAATTAAAGAGTGAGTAGCTTGTTATTCTTTGATTTCTTGATTTTTTTGGCTCATTGAAAATGACATTTAGTCACGGAAAAAAATATTACAGAATTTCGTTCCTCATTCTCGGTGTGAACCCTGAATCACACTCTGTGTGTGTCTAAGATCTTTGTTAAGTCTCTACGCTGTCTTTCATTGTGAAATGTTTACAGAAGGATCTACTATGCAAAATATACAGTTAGCCTTCTGGTAAACCCCATCGATTTCAGTCGTCCTTTGCAGATTTACTACGAACTAAATTGCATTCGTTTCTTTGGTCTTCAGTCTTGCAGGCTACCCTCCATTTTCTGATGAACTGAAAACACATACTTTAAACGATCAAATTATAAAAGGCATCTACAGCTTTCCAGAGAAATTTTGGAGAAAGGTTTCAAAGGAAGGTAGGTATAATATTTAATTATATCAGCCATTTTGTTTTGGGTTTCTTTCATAGCTTCTTTAATCATGGAAATGATGATGAGAATTGATCTTAATAGGGTGGCCCATTCATCACAATCAACTATATTTTAATTACACGCTTTTTTTTATAAGAACCATTAAATTTGGCCGAGGCTCATTGCTCTTGATTTTTTTGCTGATTTGAACCTCAAATTGTTCTTAAATTGTTCTTATTTCTGTGTGTGGTTTTAAAAATCGAATATAAAGGCCCATTTATATACGAGCAATATTTCCTTGACAAGTTTATGGAGAATAGTGGACAAATTTTGCTTGTCTAGCAAAAACTGGCATGCTAGCTTTTCCTTGACAAGGAAAAATTGTCAAGTCTGAAATTTGTTCGTCTAGACGGACAAGGAAAATGTGGCAAGGATATGATTGTTATATTGAACTGTAAACTTGTCAAGGAAAACTTGCTCGACATCTACACGAACAAGGAAACCTTGTCAATGAAAAATTGTAAAGGGAAACTCGTTGATCATTTGCACAAGCAACGAAAATTGTCAAACTTGTCAAGGGGAAATTGCTCGTGTAAACGGGGTTTAACTAAGATTAAGGTATTGCAATACACGTACATTGTAAGGAACGAACTTCAGGGTAAGTTTACGTGTACAGCATATAATTTGAGGCAGTGGCATTGATTAAATGAGCAAAACTGCGAATCAAATTCATTCTGTATAGTTAAGCAAAAGATCAAAACTGTATTCATGATTAAAGTTTAAAATATTATCAAGCCCGAGCCTAAGCTTGTTCTTAAATTCCGGCCAATCTGAGCCTTGTTGTTCTTATGAAGTTGCTCTTCTAAAGTTATTCTTAAAAAAAGCATGTACATTTTATCTATCCAACACTAAAAAATCAACAGTTTCAATTTCTAAAATGATCATGGATGTCGTGTGTTAAATGTGCGCCTGCGAGATTTAAGAGATAGTCAGTGGTCTAAGTATCCATGGTGGCGTAGCCAAGGTGACTTGTATTTATTTAGCATGTATTTAAATGATTAGATTACTTGCAGGACAGTGTAGCTCACATATCTTTTTTGGGGGTACTCCGAGTATACATGACGGGACGGGAGAGGGGGTGCTTTTAAACATTCAACCAGTGAGCTAGGCAGTTTGTGCATAGTGATATGCCTTGTCTCAAAAATGTTATCACGGAAATAAGACAAATCTTTTTCGTAAACATATACTCTCTGTTGCCAGTTAGTAGTAGCTTATTATAATCATCTAGTAAGACAATTTGTAACCTTTTGATTTGTAGCCATTGACTTGATTACAAAGTTCCTAACCACTGACCCCCAAAAAAGGCTGAGTGTGACGAAGGCCCTGGAACATCCGTGGCTCAAGGTGTAGTGCTGATATCGTTTGTTACAGTTTAAGCCCTGCTTTGCAGTAGTCGACCATTTCGAATTAAAAAGATGGCATCTGTACATTTTACCAAAATGCATTGCGAACCTTACATCGCTAAAAGAAGCTCAGGGAAGGTAACAGTTGGTAAAACTCTTCCTTGTACTAACAACACTGTGTCTGTCGTGCTTGAGGTTTAAAGATTCTCACTATGCGTTTATGGGTAATTTTAGAATTAGTGCGCTAGGAGTTATGGGTAAATGCATAGGTCGCCATCTTTTACGTAATCCGTGGATTGGTTTGCAACATTTACTCCTGGGCTGGGTTGTTCAAAGGCTGGTTAACTTTAACCTTGGGTTAAGCCAAAATTCAAGCAGTAATTTCTACTGAAGGAAATTAAAGGTTCTTCTAATTAAAAATAGTGTTTAGATTTTCCACAGATAAAAACACGTTTTTTCCAAAATTACAGCTCAAACCAGTCACTGTAAGGTTTGAAGCAAGAACTTAGGTTACAAATTTAACCCTTAGTTAGTGCTAATCGGCCTTTGAACAACTGGGCCCCGCAGGTGAGTTACGAACGACAGGCTTCTGTATATGTGACCTGCTGACTTTAAAGTTTTTATTTGTAAGCATTTTTAGTTCTTGTACCTGTAAATAAGGTTGATTGATGACAACAAATATAGGAAATGATTGTAAGAAATCGATAACAATCGATAATTGAGTTAATTTGATTACCCGGCGACCTCACCCCAGTCTTCCGCAAGTCTCGTCTGCTGTCGCCTCCAACGTCCGACACCTTCCAAATTTAAAATTTAGGTACAAATTTTCCTGAAATTTCAACATATATTTTTATAACAATTAACAAAGAACAAAGCGAAATTAACTTTGCTTGTGTTTCTTTTTACCACTATATAAGAAAATATTTGTCAGTTGGAAAATAAGTAATATTTGTCAGTTAGACAATTAGTAATTTTTGCCTTATAATGTTCAGGACGAAGACATCATTGCCAAAGCCAAGAAGTTGATGTCCCCAGCTGACAGTGCAATGCCTCCACCAGATCAACCGGTAAGTTTTATTTTGCATGTACAGTACAAAGTTTGCATAGTTCTTTTCCTAAAAGTTGTGGTGCTAAAGAAATGCAGAATACTGAGCCCCAGTTTGCAAAACTTGCTCACATCTCATCTTTAGTAGTAGTTTAAGTGTCTTTCCCCATTTTCGTCTATACCTAAAATGCCTATGAAGTGCAATATTTTGGCAGTATAGATTTTGTTACCTTGTGGTTCTCGAGATATTAAAATTAAATAAGGGGGCTCTTCTCAGGGTTGTTGTTTGGGTGCAGATCAGTCGAGTGCCTCATTTATGTTCCTTGGTACTGTATTCGTCACTTTACTCCGATTGGCTATAAATGATCTCATACCCTACAAGCGTGAATGGAATAACTATTTCACATCTTAGCTTCGCTGAAATCTTACAGCTTGGCAACACTTTCCACTTAAGGTCATTCGGTATATGAGCTGATAACTGGTTGAACAAATCAGAACGCTTGAAACACAATATTCAAGATTGAAATTTTAATAATTTAAATATTCATTAAACCTTATTTAATAGATCGCTCAGTACTTGTATCTGCTAAGTTAGAGTATGAAAAGTTGGTAACTGTTAATACTATTATTGTTCATATGTAACACGCTATTCAAATAAATATATACATTTGGCGAGGAAGGGAAATACACCCATAGCAAGTTGAAATATACATATAGCATCTTTTTTCACCTTCCAACACACTCATCCGAAAAAATTGGTTTAAATGCCCTGACCAGGACTCGAATCCATGTCTCCTTGTTACTAGTCAGGTGTGATAGCCACTACACCACCGGGACTCACAATGCTGGCATCATAGTAATTTCTGAGGTATTGAGTTATCAAACATGGATGATCCTTGGGGCCGAATATTTTCTTCACTCAAGTGTGTGTTTCTGCCTAGTACCTTTATCCTAGGATACAGTGGGACGAGTGTGTTGGAAGGTAAAAAAAAATGCTATATGTATATTTCAAACACGCTATTCCTGTGTAACAATAACTATGCCGTACAAACAGGTGGTAAAAAAACGGCAAAGTCCAGATGATGGCTTTCCCTTGGAAGAGTCAAGGAAAAAAACTCTACCCTCCGATGAAAGAGAACCGACTAGCTGAAAAATCAAATTGTTTTAGAGTCCAGCACCTATTCTGCAACATACAATAAGGCACAAATGCCTTAACTTGTAACCAATTATTGTATCAAAAATAAAGTGACCTTTCATTTTGCATGTAGAGTAGATTCAGGGTGATAAGTAGACTAACCTGCAAGGAGATTTTCAGTTTTGCCTGTCTAAAAAATATAGGTTTAGCAACTTCACAAGTTACACAAGCATTAATGAAATAAAATTGACTGCATTTTAGCATGTCTGCTGTTTCATGATTATCATATCTTCTGTGTTTTCATGTCCTGTGTTTCAATCGTTTCTATGCATTTCTTCATACTTTATGAGGTACTTTCGTAACCATGCCCAGTGTGAAGACCCCACAGTACATTTTTGGCAGGCCTCAGTTTACACAAACATTACCGAACCCTGTGGCCCTAAAATAAAAACTGCAAAGCATTATTAAAACACTTTAGAGGTAAAAGGACTTTGTATCCCATGTTTGTAAGACTTGTGGCCCTCCAAAAGAGTGGGATATACACACTGTGCACGATTTTGAAAGTACCTTAACACACTAGTTATTCACATTAATTTACACTAGATAACTCTGATACGAGTTTTTAAACATCTTCCCGTAGGATAATAATAATTTATCATAATTCATTACAAATCGTTTTTGTTCTATCTACCTATCTCTTCCTACTCGAAGAGATACTAGTTTTGGCCTTGGAGATGTCGAGTTGTTGAAAGTTCTACATTATTTTTAAATTATAGATCTTTGGTTTTCTTGTATAATTCTGTATAAATTTAAAAAAAAGCTCTTGTGGCCCTCTCTAGCTTTTTGTGATAAATCCTTCTGGGTTCTGGGTTTGCCATCTCCAGACGTCCTCACCTGTGAAGTTAAAAGAAAACGTTACTTTAAAAGTAGTTTATAAAAATTTAAAAAAACTTTTTAGACAATCCACCAAAAATGATTAAATAAAACAGTCTAACGAGCTTTACGGTATTCGACACTTCTTTTTGCAGTCAGTACTGGTATATCTATATCACTACCATGTACTGAACAATCACTGCAACACCAAAGAAATCTCAAGATTAAACATTTCAAACCCTGGCAGATTAAATAAACTTACACATTTCATCCAAGGTCCTTTCTGCTCTCCAGTTCAGCTCTTCAGCAGCGAGAGAAACTTTTGCATACATTGATGCAACATCTCCTGGCCGACGATCGACAATTTTGTATGGAATCTATTAATCCAATGTTCAGATAATTAGTTCATCTAACATTTGTGAAAATTCACCTTTGTGGGTACAAGTCAAAATGAGAAGGGTAAATTTTTAGCCATCATGTGTAAAACAATAAGCTTGCCCAAGCCAGATTTCTTGGTTTAAATTTTCAAATAAATTATGTCTAAGTTGAGTCATAATCTGGCCAGTGTCTGATCATTGGTCAGTTTGACATTGATGTTACCTGATATACTAACCTTTTTCCCAGAAGCCTTTTCAATAGCTTTCACCATCTCAAGTACTGAGTAACCGCGTCCAGTTCCTAGATTGTAAATCTAAAACAGATACAAAAAAATTAATGTTTAGTAACATTCAATAGCAAACTCAACAAACCTCACAGACTAACACACTTAACTGGGAAACTTTGAAGGATAAGAAAAACTTATTGCACTCAGAATCACAAGAGGAAAACAAATGAAAAAGAGTTTAGTTGGAAAAAACTTGTATAGACGCTATGATAAATGGCGGCAATTTAAATATTATTAATTTTTGTCTACATTCTAATTAGCCCTGCTAGCCTCGTGCATGAGTAAAAGTATATGCTATCCAAAACGAAGCTAGTGGGGCTGTTTAAATATTAAAATTACCGCCATTAATTTTGTGCATAGGGTTTTTAAAGGTTTAGGATCACACTATAGGAGCAGTCATGGTTCTGTTAATATGTTGCAGCATTGGAGTCTGGGATCCCCAGTTTAGCTGTATTGTAAGGTGAAACCCCAGCCAACTTTTTCATTTTTTTGAAAAAAATCTAAAAAGGAAGAAATGATAAACATTAAGATCTACCTTTAGACCACAGTTTTCATCCAGTTTCTTGAGAGCTGCAACATGTCCCTGTGCTAGATCCACAATATGGATGTAATCCCTAACACCTGTAAATGGAAAAAAGCAATAAAAAACCCTGAAAAACTTTACACTGGGGTGGCCAACTCACATAATTTTTATATTTTGATGACAGGGGGGGAATGGGGCTGAA
>JAOBRD020697014.1:0-14594 GCA_027575215.2 Hydrozoanthus sils
TTGATAAAGTGCTTGCACCAACGCCTTCCTTGTGGAGAGAGGAGTCCATAATACAATAAAAACCAATACCCATAAATTAGGTTATGAGAAATTGAGCTCCGAAAAAAGGGTGGGGGGTGGGGTAGGGGGTCTGTGCCGCCACCCACCACCTCCCCGGACAAAATTGGGTTCCTTAAAAAAACATTGTTTTGACTTCTTCCCTTAACTACAAATCAGGGTTATATAGGTGTTGTAGTTTGCTTTTGTTGTCGTAGAAACCAATGTACCTTACCTTCTACTGCAGTTTGGAAAGCTTAAAAAATTTAGCTGACGTAGATTTTTTTCATCATCTGTATGCTTTATTCCTCTTGGGAAATATTGTTTCCATGTCTTTTGATTTTCTGCTCAGATTTTGGGGGTCTGGCAGGTTATTTATTACCCTTTCACTAAGAACGCCAATTTCAAACCGATACTTTTAAATCAGCCACAGAAAAAAGATTCTGCTTTTTAGAGAACGAAATAAATACATACAAATTGGGTTTGTTTTAAAGTCGGCATCTCAAACTAGTCGCTTCGCGTTGCAAAAATATCATCACGTGACTGTGCTTTAGACTTTAATTTTTTTACTTGAGAACGTTTTTCCATTTTCAATCTGTTTTGTTTCCAATGAATTACAATTATAGATGACGGCTTTAAATCTTTGTATGGAATTTAAATCCAAGACTAATTTACCAGTGTTTTTTATTGCATACTAAAAACATTATTCTTGAGAATTTTTGGTATTTTAAATAAAGACTCTGCTTTTCAGAGAGCGAAGTAAATACACAAAATAGGGTTTGTTTTAAAGTCGGCGTCTCAAACTAGTTGTGTCACATTGCAAAAATCTCATCAAAAACTGTGCTTTGGACTTTAATTTTTTTACTTTAGAGCGTATTTCGGTTTTCTATCTGTTTGTTTTCAATGAATTACAATTATAGATGACGACTTTTAATCTTTGTGAGGAATTTAAACTCAATACCAATTTACTAGTTTTTATGACCGCATACTAAAAACCTTAATCTTGAGAACTTTTGGACTTTAAAAAAAAAATACTCTGCTTTTCAGAGGGCGAAGTAAATACACAAAATAGGGTTTGTTTAAAAGTCGGCGTCTCAAACTTTGTCTAGTTGTGTCGTTGCAAAAATGTCATCAAAAACTGTGCTTTAGACTTTAATTTTTTTACTTTAGAGCGTATTTCGGTTTTCTATCTGTTTGTTTTCAATGAATTACAATTATTGATGACAACTTTTAATTTTTGAGAGGAATTTAAACCCATAACCAATTTACCAGTTTTTTTGACTGCATACTAAAAAATATTAACCTTATTCTTGAGAATTTTTGTTACTTCAAGTAAAGATTCTACTTTCTAGAGAACGAAGCAAATACATACAAATTGGATTTGTTTTAAAGTCGGTATCTCAAACTAGTTGCGTCATTTTGTAAAATCTCATCACAAACTGTGCTTTAGACTTTTGACTGCATAATAAAAACCTTATTCTTGAGATTTTTTGGTACTTTAAATCCGAAAATATTCAGACTCTTAAATTTTCGGACAAAAAAAAAGCGTCCCAAAATTTAATGGTCAGAAAAAATTAACTTCCGAACATTAAAATTTCCGAAAGTTTCAAAGTTTGCTTAATTTTAATTTTGACTATCTCATTTCGCGGCCCTTTGTTCCCCAGAAAACACAGAGATTTGAAAGCCTGGCGCGTTTAAGTTTGTCTCATCTTGTGAATAGAACTGTTTCACTACTCTTGGCGTTGCGTAGGCTTGGCGTCGTTTGTAAACCAGTTTAGTTTTTATGATAAATTTCCAAGGTTTGCCAGTGTCGTCCTTTGTCCGAAATTTACGGGCAAAATGTTCAAATGTTTTTTCCGAAATTAAATGTCCGGAAGTTTAAGGGCCAAATCTTTTCGTAATTTAAGTCCCTTTTCTCTTTTTAATTGGTTTTCTTTTTAATTGGCGTAATAGAATAAGTGAGTTCGAGAAAAAACTAGAGAATGCAGTTTTATCTTTAGTTTTTTTTTCTTTTTCTAAACTTGGTTTTAAGAAAGGGAGTGTTTATGAAGTTTCTACTAATCAACGCGCATCCGTATTTCCAAGAAATTTCATTCGGTGACGGCTTTGTATTTATAAAAAACCATTTCGTGAAAAGAGGCAAAAAAAGCTAAAAGCTCTCTTCGAAGAACTATTCGAGTGGAAAACAAACGGCATTGTTTTAAAATAAGTTAAAATCTATGGGAAAAAATTTGCACCGGCTGCTATTCCAATGTTTTTCCATGACCAAAGTTGTATTTCCTTTTAACATTGATTTATTTTTTCCTCTTAACTAAAGAGAAGACCTCCGAATTTGGTCGGAATAGATACTATTTGCAATTCATTCAATATTCTAAAAAAGATTAGAAGATAATTCAATAGATTTGAATACATTATATGTTACGCTATTCGAACAACGGAGCCTTTGAATTAAAGGTTAATTTCGTCTAGATGAAAACTTACAACCGGTGATAACTAGCTTTTAGTTTTTATTTTTTAAAAAAGAAACGAAAAACAGCTTCCTTACCTTAGAGGGCGGGTAATGGCCACGAATCGATCCAAACTCACCATGCAAAGTGTGATGAGAGATTCGTTAAAACCGAGTGATATGGTAACGTAATGCCCTCTACACCAGGCCAGTGAATAATCCCATGCGTGTTTCAAGACAGCGTCAGTGTAAAAGGGAACATATATCGCCGCTACCATAAAGTCAGCCAGTGAGAGATTCGTTATGAAGTAGTACGTCGGCCGATGGAGCGAGCGATTGTAGCTCACCACAGCTGCAACCAAAGCGTTGCCTACCATTGTTGTTACGCACAAGAAAATTAGTGTAAACACTTGAAATCCAATTTCAGCTGATGCTCTAAGCTTCAAGTTAGATTCTACCGTAACATTGCCGCTCGACATACTTTTTTCACCAACTTTGGCTTTTGGAGGATCCCTTTCGGTGTCAGCTTTAGTTGTAAGTTGATGATTCTTTCGGCAGTTTGATGTTTTGTTCGTTTGTGTGCGGTTTGGTATTAAAATGGAACTCGGAACGTCGTCTCTGTCAATATTTGTTGAGATTACTGCCGAGTATTTCTTTGGCTGTTGTAATGAGTTTCCTGATGTTTAATTTGCACAAGCTGAGTCCATATTGATGCAGCCGCGATCAATGTGTCTAATTTGAAGACCAGATTCAGTTTGATTTGTAGCACTTTGCCACTTGGTGTGGTAATTTGAGATTGATGTTGGGCAAATTTTTTGATTTTTAACAGCTGACTGTGCGGTCTTTCATGTTAGTTGACAGGTTTACATTTTTGTCTCCTTCTCGCCTTTCAATCCATTACTTAGTTGATTCAAGTGGGCCAAATTATACTAACCGAATGAATTGAAGCAAACTAGTTTCCCGATTTTGTTTCCAATTTAAGAATCATCTCATGCAGTGCTTGTCAAGTGCAGTGAAAAGCGCTAAAAAATTAGACGAGGTGCCGCATCGTTCAGATCTTTACAAGAAAATCTCAACTGCATCAAGACTGTAACGATCCGTAAAATATATGGACATCCGCTTGGTTAACGAAATGGACAAGTAGGATTTAGTTCTTCCAGTGCCGTCAAGTGTTTTGGAAAACCTCCTCAGCCAATGAAAATCATTCCGAATGTTCTTGATCTGTCGAATCATTTATCTATCGCCAAAAATCTAATTACGGAATCCTTGCGGGAGCTCACAAAATACAAGGAGGAGGCTCAAAAGGATCCTTTTTTCACTCAAAGGCAAAAAGCTATTTTGAATATACTCGATTTTTTCGCATATGCATTTGAAGGAAAATTCTAATGAGCATTGTTTTAATTGGAGTGTTCTTATTTGACCAGCTTAGCCTGATTCAAAAGCTTTGCTCGAAGGAAATTTGTTTTATGGAGCTAAAAATGTTTTTTTTTATATCAACAAGATTATACCCACGGTCTCATTAATCTCTTGGTTTTCATCAAAGAAATAAGTGAACGATTGTCATGGGTGTTATATTTCACCATTCAACTGAATATTTTTTCCTAAACCAAGCAATATACTGCTAAGAGAGATTTTTCTCATATAACAAAAATGACGTTTCGAACCGTAGTGATTTGTCGAGGAAAGAAGGACTTCAGTCCTAAACATCAGGGCCCAGTTGTTCAAACGCCGATTAGCACCAAACCAGGGTCAAAAATTTAATAACACTCTCAGTAGTAGACTTAGTTGCCTGTGGTTTCGGAATTGAAAAGTTTTTCCGTGGAAAATCTAAACAGTTTTCATATGAACTGCAAACCATTCCTTAGAGAAGAAATCACTGCTTGAATTTTGGCTTAACCCAGGCTTAAAAGTTAACAAGCCTTTGAACAACCCAGCCCAGTTTCTTCCAATTTTTCACGGTATACAACTTAAAATTTGTAACAAAAAATGTAAAGTATCAAATCATTTGAAGTGATTTCAGCTCACTATGCCGCCTATCACCTGTTTTTATTGTCGTGAATAGCTATTCATGTATATCTTCAGTGGCATATTGTTGTGTTTTCTAAGGAGATATCCTTTTGGAATATTTGGAATGAAATTACGATGTCTCCCTCTGTAAATTGTTTTTTGGTTATAAACTGTTTTCTTGTGCTTAATTTTAGAAGGACTTCGCTTTATTGCGATGTTTCGCTTTCTTAATTGTTTAAAAACTGACATCACTAATGAAAGACCGTACTTGTTGCTAATGCATTACAACTTGATGGGAAGTTAGGGATTATTTAAACTGATTAACATCCCTTGTCCAATGCGTTTCTTTTGTTAGGAAAAGCCGCAAATAAAAAGTTGCAATACAATTTTATTTAGTTTGTGCTAAAGATTATAATGTCACAACCTATCTCAACAAAAAAATATGAAGCAGGCAACATCACCTGTTATATAATCTCAAATTTAAATTTTGGTTTTAGAGAGCCATAGGATTATCCGATCATTCTTAGCGAATGTCGTTAGAAATCTGCTTTGTTCTCCGTTGATATGAATTTCTTTGTTTAGATTCTGTTAAATCGAAGCCTTAAAAAGTGTGTTTGCTTTAAAAGATACATCTACAGTATCTACAACAAGAAAAAAGCATAATATTAAACATTTTCACTCCATAACAAAAGGTTGAAAAACAATTTTATTTAATTTGTGCTAAAGATTAAACATGTCACAGCCCATCTCAACAAAAAATGTTGACAGGCAACGTCATCTGTTATAAAATCTCAAAATTAAATTTGGTTTGAAATGTTAAGTGAAACCCGGTGAGCTTCAGCGAATGCCATGAAAAATCTGCTTTGCTCTCCGTTGAAATGAATTTCTTTTGTTTAGATTATGTTGAAGCGAATGATAAAAAGTGTGTTTGCTTTAAAAGATACATCTACAGTATCCACAACAAAAAACGAGCACAAGGTTAAACATTTCCAGTCCACAACAAAAAGTTGTAAAACAATTTTATATAGTTTGTGCTAAAAATTAAACATGTCACAACCCATCTCAACAAAAAATGTTGAAGCAGGTAACGTCATCTGTTATAAAATCTCAAAATTAAATTTGGTTTGAAAACCGGTGAGCTTCAGCGAATGCCATGAAAAATCTGCTTTGCTCTCCGTTGATATAAATTTCTTTGTTAAGATTCTGTTAAAGCGAATGATAAAAAAGTGTTTGCCTTAGAAGATACAACTACTGTATTTACAAATAAACCTTCATTGATCAAAAACGAACGGTATTAGATAAAAGCACTAAGAAAAACAATTCCAGTCAACAACAGAAAACAATTTATTTAATTTTGTGCTAAAGATTATGTATGTCACAGCCCATCTCAACAAAAAAATATGAAGCTGAGGCAACGTCATCTGTTATAAAATCTCAAATTTAAATTTTGGTTTTAACCAATCAGCTTCAACGAATCCTATTAAAATTCTACTTTGCTCTCCATCGATATGCCAGTGAATTTCTTTACGGTTTAGATTATGTTTGAGACCATAATTAAAAAATGTGCAGTAGACTCAAGCTTATTCTTTGGAGGTTCACAACATCACGTTGTTAGAGTCCAAAGGGCCGAAGAGGGTTATACTTTAAAACCGCTCAAGAAAACCAATAATAATATTGATATATTACTCGATTTTACGTAGATATACATCAAATGCAATAAGCTGCAATTTCAGGTGAATATATTGATAAAGATTATATATATTACCTTTTGAAATATCGATGTTGATCCACTAGTCCTTCCAGAAATATTATACATTTCGGAGAGTTAAATATAAATTTTTAGTGGCTCCTCCTAAATTGTTCAATTGGTAGAGAATTCAATGGACCCGAAACCAATTGTGGAATTGCACACAATTTGGGCATCCTGCTGATGAACATTAACTGTTTTGTATTTTCATTTTCAACAACGCATACAGTTTATGTATGTAAAACTCTAAACGAGGAAGGCAAGACAGAATAAGATCTGGCAAGCGCCGAATTCGGTCGAATTACGATGCCTGGTTGGATAAACGACTTTTCGAAACTAAAGTTTCCACCTATAGTTATTTCGATTAGGTAAGCAGCAAGAAGGCCGTTTTGTCAGCAACATTCTGTCATCAAAGAATTCAATCGACCATTTCTGCAAATGATGGCGGCAGTACATTTAACCACAATGCATTGCAATCCTTACACCACTAAAAGTAGCTCAGGGAAGGTGACAGTTGGAACATTGTGTGTGTCAAATTTGAGGTTTACAGAATCTCACCATGAGTTTTAATGGGCAGTTTAGACATGGATTTAATTTCTTTTCTTTTTATCATCGCCATTGATGAAACAGTCAGATAACATGATGTAATCACCTTTTAACTCACTTCTGTGCCGGTGTTTGGTTTCGAGCCTGTTTATAGCGACCAGGCCTATATAGTTTTAGCAATTTTTCTCAAAAACACCTTGCTACGGTTAAATTTGGCAGTATTCTAAAAACCTTTAAGGATATTCACAGAATGTAACGAATAAAACTAAAACCAGTAACTTAATCTCAATAAGCGTGAAAACAAACTTTATGAAAGAACACTGGCTTAAATGTCAGCCAATCAGTGCTCCTCTTTTTCTTCTTCTCGATGGAGATGAAGTGTTAAATGTGAAGGACACAATTTTCTTAAATCTTAATCAAATATTTTTCGTGAATTCGCTAAAAACCGACGTGGTGGTCGCTAACAACGTATGTATAGGTAATCGCATGGGGCCGAGTAAAATTAAGGATTAATTTCACGAGTGTTTTCAACTTTTTCCAAAATTGCCCGAGTCGCTTCACGACGAGGGCAATTTGAAAAAATTGAAAACGCAAGTGAAATTAATCCTAAATTTTACGAGGAACCTTGCGATTACATGTTTATGACATCGAGGGCAAAATTCTTTATTCTCCGCGGTATCTCACGAGAAAGCGATGCATAACTTAACTCAATTATCTCAAGTTTCTTCGAAAGACGTACCTGTAATAAAACCGTTAAATCTCTAAAATCATACAGAAATCTTCGGAAGAGGTTTAAAATCGTTTTTAAGGCATTTTTATAAATTTTAAGAAAATTCGGAAAATCTTCGGAAATTTTCGTAAATCTTCGGAAAATGTTTCTTAGGCATTTTTGAGACTTTTTGAAATTTTAGGGAGTATACAAGCAACCAATCAGCGCTTAGTAATTTTGCCCTGAATTAAGAAAAAATGCCCCCGCTGTTATCCAATCAGCTCGAAGTAATTTTGCCCTCTATGTTATAATTAAGGTAATAGGGGCCTTAAGAATAGATACGAGGACGGAAAGAAACATCGAAGACGACGGCTTTACCCACTTCTTGCTCGCTCTTTTCCATCACGTATGGCTAGTTTGCTTTCTCTTTTGTCCGAGTTATGTTTTGTGAACAGAAAACGATGAAAGTGTTTTTCGTAGACGTAATAGAAGATTGACAAAATTTTCTACAGGTCATTCCCGTAGTCGTAAAAGTTTCAAAATTGAGCTCTGCACTATGTACTTTTCAAGACGATAGCGTGTAGATGGCCATCATGGTGCATTCCAACGTGCAGTTGTGTTCACTATTGTTTTCTGCCGTCGTTGTCGTTGTCTCCGTCCTCTTTTCTTAAGACCGCTAATTCACATTTCGACGAAGAAATTCCTCCCAAGCCCGGTATCGCCAGCAGGTGCATCATCGTCTGCCCATGATGCAACGCGGCTCCTCCTTAGACCGGGACTGACTTGTTCGTGCATCCTTGATTTAACTGGTTCAGCGAGTTTTACAGGATCAGTATCTCTTTGCTGGAAATTAACATCAGGCAGAGAGTTGAGGTGTGTTACTTGAGGGTTGTCGCCTGATGAGCCGTTACTGTTAGGTTCGCTTTGGAGGAAATTAGTATTATCAATATCGAGACACCTTTCCGCCTCCTCGATAAGTTCCCTTGGGGGAGGTGGTAAGTCCAGAACTTCTTCCTCTGTAGCATCATCCTCTAATGTAGGTAGTATACTGTTTTCAAGCGCAGTCCTATTTTTTCGTTTTTTGTCTAAGTCCACCTGTGCGTACATTTCATCTTCTTTCGAAAACGCAGATGGTATGGTTCCTGTATTTTCTCCTTCTCCAGAAACCATACCATCGTTCCAGGTAGCACTAATATCAGTACCTCCTGTAGCACCGTTCTCAAGTCCTTCAATGGATATTTCCGCACAGCCCCTATTATCAATACCTTCAGTAAAAATTTGCTCCCTATATGGAGCTTTATTCTTATTTCTGTGCTTAGTTCTATCTCCATAGCCGTGCTTCTGATCGGCACCTCTCTCTATTTCTGTTAGAACTTGGTTTAAAAGCTCTGTTTCAGAACTCGTCACCGGCGAGTCGTTATATTTATCTCTCTCCTTAAATAGCGTCTCATATAAAGGATTGCTTGAATTGAGTAGCTCATCTTGTTGATTTTTTCCCATGCTCGCATCACTGTGAATGTCAACTTCGGAGTAAATCGATAGGGGACTTCTCTTGGTTTGCCTACCTGGTTTAGCGATATGTGAAGATAGATGGTCCTCAACTTGCCCCGGTCCATTTCCCCGAGTTTCAAGGTGAGAATCTGATTGGGCAGAGCGATGGCTAGCGGCATCGGGAGAATGCGTTCCAAGTTCGAACATCTGCATATCAATGCCATCCTCCATACGTTGCTCAACATTGTATTGGCCCGAGTTACTGGAATCACTTTCACTTTGGCTTGAACTGCGGTTTGGTTTTCTACATGCGAGGTAAAAAAAGATTTAGAGGAAGAAATGAAAGGGAAAGAAAAAAGAGAGAAGAGGGGTATTGCGGACGGGTGAATGGACGGGCGGAAATACAGACTGATCATTAGATGAACGAATAAATGGATGGATCGAAAGAATGAATGGAAAGATAATTGGATGGATGGTTTGTTGGATTGATGATTGAGATGATGTGGGGTGAGACAGGATGGATGGTTGTATGAAATGATGTGGGATGGATAGGATGGATGGAATGAGGGATGATGTGCAATGAGATAGGACTAATGGATGGATGTATGAGATGAGATACGATGGGATAGGATGGATGGATAGATGGATGATGGGATGATGAGGGATGATGTACAATGAGATAGGTTTAATGGAAGGATGTATGAGATGATGTGGGATGGAACAGGATGAAGGAACAGACGGATAGAGAGAAAGAAACAGAAAACAAAGCAACTATGATACCTTCCTACTTTGAATGAATGAGCGAAAAATGGAATTCTCATTGGGTTAACCGCATGTTGGAAAGTGCGAACAAACGTAAGATACAGAGGCACAAAACATATTAACCACGATACATACCCGATAACATATTTTGTTCCACGGTTCCTCAGGCTAAGCTTGAAGCTTCTCCCTATGAAACAAAGAAAGACTTCATGAGGGACACTCATAGACCTTTTTCACGCAAAAATATGTTAAACAAATCAAGAAACTGTCGCCAGCATAAAATTCAGCGCATCCGTATTAGCAAAATTGCAAAGTTTCGTAAACACTTCCCTAAAACTAATGCAGATATGAAGTTTTGAAATTTGATCTTCTGCCCTTATTATTACAGAGAAATGTATCGGAAAAACATGGAAACGAGGTTAGACGGGCATCGATGCCTGTCCACCTTACTTTTCATTGGAAAATTAGCCAGTTTCAAACCTTTATATCTTCGTCAAATTGCGGCCAATCTTTATGAAACTTTGTAGCTTTACTATTATTAATGTGCTGAGATGTTTCTCGACTCGATTTCCCGATGAACTAAATATTTTTCTAGGCTATGCTAGCGTGATAAAGGTCTATAAAAGTTCGTGAAAGATTACAACGTATGTACAAAGCTAAAAAAACGTTTTGCTGTTGAGCGAAGCAAGACAGCGGCATATTCTCACAGCAACTCGATTTCGATGTGGTTACCATCCGTGGATTCCGTTTGTTTTCCAGCCTCGCTGCCCCTGGGCCCCCCACATTACATTATTGCTGCCACGTGCTTTTCTCATATTTCAGTCAGTTGGCGACAATATGTAGTCGAGCTCTTTACAGAAAGGAATGATATCTGATTTGGAAAAACTTACAAATCTATCAGATAACAAATCTTACAATCAAGAATTAGACATTAAAGATATTGCAGAAATTAAAGGGCTTAACGTTTTTGAAAGTGGGTAAAAAAATATCGTCAATTCGTATACAAAACATACATATTATTTCTGTGTCAAATACACTCTTCTTAATAACAGGTTTATAGCTCGACAGAATTCTCTTTACCTGTGTGACGTGGCAAAAGCGGTCTCTTTCAACCGCACGTGGTTTAATACTTGTCAATAGCTAATCAACGTCTATAGTTCTCAAAAACTCGGATCTTTGTTTGTAATGTAACAAGTTAAGACGCATCTTAGTTTTCGCTCTCTTTTGTAACCAGCTTTTGCTAGAATTGTAATGTGCGTCCCTGCTCTGACCATGGCTGTTACCGGATATTTGGGACTGTAGTTTGGAAAACCAGCTACTCTCCCAACAGAAACTACAGTCAGGTCTTAACAGGGACTACAAGAGTTAACGCCAAATAAAAATCCCCCTTACACCTGTGGTAACAACAAGTAAATTATATTATCACTTTGTCATTGACATTTTTTGGCTCAAAGAGTCATCTTAAGCAGTACTAACAGAAACATTGCCGGTCACTTGTAACGTACGTGTTCTCTGATTCCTGCGTCTTCGTATGATCACTATCACCAACACTATGATCAGAAACAAAAGGCCAAACACGATGCCAGCAATCGCAATCCTCAAGCCAAGGGCCTCTCCGCTACTTAGGAAAGCACCTTTTGCTGCAGGAACGCCTGGTGACGAAGCGAATGGCTCACGTTAAGATTTATAAAACACACTTTCAAGCGATGAAAAAAAAACTAAAATATGTTACTGTAAATAATAAAACGTTAAAAACACAACGTTTTAACCGAAACCTTCGGTCTTTATCAGGTAATGGGGGATCCGTTTGTCGTCTGCTTATACAAGTAACAGATTTAAATTTTATTTCGTTGTATTTCAACTAGATGATTAATAACAATCACTCTCACACTTGCAAACACTCTTATATTGTTTCTATGACAAGCTTAGATCCCTCAACTCACAATTTTGAAACAGAGTTGGCTTAAGAACGCCACATACTATAACGATTTTTCTTCCGAAAGGCCCCAATTTTTTGTCTGCTACGAATATTCGACTGTGTGTAGCATTTACAAAAAAAGATCGGACGTGATGTTCTTTCGTAAAAACAGATCGGACAAGCGACATCCCCGATCAAACATTGTCGGCTAGCGTGTGGCAGTGACCGATAATTTCTCAACTACTTTGCGCATCAGCCAATGGGAAGCGAAATCGCAATCACGTGACAAGTGGGAAAAAGTTCGTGCACGTGGTTTGAGCACTGGGCCCGATGAATCTTGTGTCAAAAAAAAACCCGGCAAGTGTGTGGTGAGCTACAATCTGATCAGATTTATACCACTATACCAGACAAAAGAATCATGGTCCTTCTGACCGAGAATCGTTTAGCGTGTGGCGGCTTTTAGTTTAAATTGACCAAGTAACAACTGCTCATTTGTTAAGGAACTGTCTCTTTAAGCTTAAAATAGAGACTTTTCCAACTAAACAGGGAGAAGGGGGAGGGGGGGGGGAGAAAATCTGAAACGTTTTTTAGTTTTCAATTTTTTCTCAATTGATTATTTTCATACCCAAGCCAGTGCGTACAACTCTTGGAGAAGAAGATGGACCAATCCCTGCGTTACTATACATCCGGACTTTGACCAAATACCGAGTGTCTTCCTTCAGGCCCGATATAAGATAGGAGTTCTCCTCCATGCCAAGTGAAACTGCCTTTAGATATGGCTCCGTCGAGTTAAATTGTTTGTAAAATATTTGAAGCCCGAGTATTGAGTAATCTGGCAACTGCAAAGATATATTTGAAATATCAGCAAAAGATTAGTTAGTTTTCACGTCATTTACTCAGAAATACAAGTAGGGGAACTGGAGTAAAAATTATTTTAATACCTTTTAATTGTGTTTATTTTTTAAAATTTTTGTTCAACTTTAATGTAATTCAAGTTAATCTATTTCATTTCGTTTTCTGTGTTGTTGCTTCAGAGGAACCAGATATATTTAGGGATACTTGCTATTTTTAATCCTGTGGTTATTTCAAACGAAGCAACTTCCAATGTAAAAACGCATATATAGTTTATTTCGTAAAGAAATGGTTAAACAAATTTTGTTAGTATATACAAGCTCGACTACGCGCGATTTGATTGGTTTCGAAATAATGATGTCAGACAATATTTTCCTCCGAAATAGTAGATAATGACCCTGAAATCAAAAGGGGGTACTGAAATAGTCGCTTCGCGTCCGTTTCGGACCACGATACTGTAAAAGTTTGCTATAAAAACACGGGACATTTAAAAGAGCTTAATCAAATTCTCTGTTTCACGCCGTTTACGACATTTTACAGTTGACAAACTGTCAAAACACGGTTGTTGTATGTTGGGCTGCGTGAATTTCACCACGCTCAGTGGAAAAGAAGTTTCCATAGATCAGTTGCCTCTATAGTTTACACTAAAACAAAAATTTCGGTCGATAGTGGCTTAATGAATATCTACTTTGCACCTTCGGCGCTCAGTAGATATTCTGCCACTATCCATCAATTGAAATAGAATGTATGTTAATTGTTGTTGTTAATTACTTAGGTATCCTGGAAGGTCGAGAGAGCTTGAATTACCTCAAATGGGGACGAAAGTCCTTTCGACAGGCAAACGTCACAAAGTAACTAGCTCCAAAACTAAGTTGACCTTAAACTTACTGTAGTTTGAAGGGCAAAAAGAAGCAGAGTTTTTAGTGAGTTTAAGATACTAGGACGCCAACATTGACAACAACGGCTTACAAGAAACACACTTCCTGCTTGCACTTTTTCTATCACGTATGACCAGTTTGCTTTCTCTTTTGTCCGAGTTACGCCTTATGAATACAAAAAGATGAAAGTGATTTTCTGAATGGTAAATAAAGATTGACTTTGATTTTCTGTTGGTCGTTCTCGTAGTTGGTGTTCTATTGGGACTAAGCATTTCAAACTAAACCGGTTTTGGTTGGTTTGGTTGAAATTTCCAATAGAACGTTTTCAACCCTTTCAACCAGGGTCAGAGTTGGCTGAAATGGTTGATCAACCAAACCAACCGAAAACGGTTTTTCCCAATAGAACATGCAAAAAACCCAACCAACTCAACCAACCAAAAACGGTTGGTCCCAATAGAACACGTAGAAAACTCAACCAACTCGACCAACTCAAAACGCTTGGTGCCAATAGAACACGACCGTAGTCGTAAAAACTTTAAAATCTAGCTTTTCACGTTGTAATTTCCAAGACGACGGCGTGCACGGTGCGTTCCAACGTGCAGCTATTGTATTCACTATTGTTCTCTACCGTCTTCGTCGGCGTTGGCATACTCGTATCTTAAACTCGCTGATTTATAATACGGTGAAGTTAACCAGCGAAGAAATATGAGAACACTGACCTTCCATTTGACAAGAATCTGGTTGGGACCGTTGGATTCCACCAATAGGTCAATTGGAGGTATACCTGGAACTAATATTGTTATTTATCTATTAGTGGTGATGGAAGCGAAAGGTTTACAGTGCTGAAGTACCGTAAACTCTCTAATAAGCACCCCCGGGGAGTTGTTTAACTTTAGACCTTCCCAACGGGGACTTATTAGAGAGGGACTATTCAAGAGGCTTATTCAAAAATTGTCAGTAGCCAAAGACCGAAACATAACATGAAGTCCAAACTGTGTTCCTCTACAGTTATAACCAACACTTTTCAAAAACTTTTAAAAGTCCCTATCAAGTTTAATTTTTTTACTTTTTGGATAAAAACTGTTGTCATCTAAGAACTCAAAATTTGAATGAGAAAAATAAATTTCCACGTCCTAAGTATGCTTTTTAACCAAAAAAAGATTGGAATGTAAATTTTGACCGAGCAGACCGGGGACTGGTAA
>JAOBRD020697123.1:0-11939 GCA_027575215.2 Hydrozoanthus sils
CCTGCGTTTTCGCAGATTTCGTAGTTTTCGCAGTCTTAATTTTGAATAATTCGAATAAATCTCGCGTTTTTCGCAATACTCCATCGAATAATTTTGCAGTGTTTGCAAAGTTTTGCAGTTTTCGTAGTTTCACATGCATTTCTGGACGTAAGTGGGTTAGCTGTACCCTCCATACTCACACACGTACGGCAAACCTGTAAAACAGTAGCCTTAAAATTATGATTTCTTAAATTAACAATTTGTAAAGAGTGTTTTTACCATGTCTAAGTATAGTGTATGTGTGTTTTATATGAGTGCAGATTAAATTCAGGTGAAAACCCTAAGTCTTCTGGTTCAGATAAACAGCGGGTAGAGTTCCGTTAGTACGTGCTGGAATCCATGCATTCAGGGGAAATGTGTTAATGTCTTCTGGTCACGTACACTTCCAGGTGCTTTCGATTTTGATTCAGGTTATGTTTGGTGCTCAATTATGCACATTGAGATGTCGTTTTATGTCTATACAGGATTTAATTAATCCATGGTTTACTGACTTACTTAGCAGTGGATTATTTTAATTAAAGAGTCGTAGATCACGTAGACCCTTGGTTTCGAAAATTTTTCTATGTCAGTGTATGTCTAACAAATGTTCTGCCAGAGTATCAATCTTGTCTTAAAGAAAAACTTGAAAGGTTACCTTCGATAAACTCTTAAAAATTTAAAAATCTTAGGCCACGAACTCTGAAAAGTTGAAAAAAATAAGTGACTTTCATGGTCAGCAGTTTGTGAATCTCGGTGAGTTAGAAGACGTCTCAGGACTGGCTGCCATAATTCATCACTTGACGAGTTACCATTTTTGCTGAACCTCTCTTACAAGGGTGTGCAGAAGTAGTATAGTTTTTGATGAAAGCCTTGGCAAAACCTGACTACCGAGCTTAAAGCAGATTCTTTTAGAACTTAAATTAGTTTCAGTGCATGGGCAAGTAAACGCGATCTAGGTAAACTTACTTTGCTCCGACGAAAGACTCGAAATATCAGCGCCTTAAGAACTTCCTACAGCGAAGCTTAAAACTATACCCCATTTTTTTAGTTGATAAACGGAATCAGAATTCCTATAGAACTTAGTTGTGTACCGGTCCTATTGGTGTTATCTTAGAATTGTAAGACAAATGCTAAAAAAATAACTCATGAAAGTAATGTTTAAGACAACAAGGGTATCTTCATTGTTTAGGCCTTTATACATTACTTGTCCATTTGTTGTTTTAATTATGTCTGGCTCCTGAAGGTTAATGGACGTGGTTGTCACCTCCGGCTTTAAAGATAACTCCTCGATTTTTTTTGTTATAGCCTAAATTCGCTGTTACGAAATCACGTAATCAATTAATTATTTATTACTTTTCGTATTTATTTATTTTATATTTTTTATTTGTCCGTTCGTTCGTTCGTTCTTTCATTCATTCATTCATTCATTCATTCATTCATTTATTCATTCATTCATTCATCCGTTCACTCATTCATTCATTTATTTATTTGATTATTTATTTATTTGATTATTTATTTATTTATTTATTTATTTATTTATTTATTTATTTACTTATTTATTTATTTATTTATTCACTGTATTAATCTATAGTTGACCAATTTGTCTATGCAAGTTCTTCTAGCCTGCTGGCGGTGTAGTTTTACTTATAGTTATTACAGCCAGCAGTGCATAGAGTTATGGCTAATTGTCTCTTTGTACTAAAATTACTCTTCTTTTATAAATATAATATACACAAATTAATCATTGTCGTTGTCATTAGCTCATAATTTTGACCGTATCGCATGCTATGGTCTTTGACGAGGGGGTGGTAGAGGTTCAGAAATTAGGTGAAATACTTTTGGTATGAAAAAACATTTTCCCGTGCCTTTTTAACTTACACGCATTTTTTGTGTAAGAGCCAGTATTAAACTTTCCGTTGAGGCTAGTTTGTTCTTAAACTTTTTGGCCATTTCAGCCTCAAACTGTTCTTAGATTGTTCTTATTTTCATGATGTTTCCAAACATTGGATAAGAAGCCGGCCCATAACAACAAAAAGGCGCTAAGAAATCTGTGTTTGTAGTTCTTATCGCGGTGACGCGATAAATAGAGAATACTTCAGGGATAGTGCTCGCGTACCGTCTTTACTCACACAGATCTCAATCTGTGTACAAGAGTTTAATTCTTAAAATTGGCTGATCAAAATTTCTGCCTGGTGATTCTTCTTAGCTTGTTCTTAATTTGTGGGCAATCTCAGCATGCGCCTGGATGTTCTCATAAATTTTGTTCTAATAAAAAACAAGCGTGTATTTGCTTTATTGTATTTTTCCGCCTCTCCTTTCTGACAATTCATTTTTGGTATTGCAGACGAATTGGACACCATGTTCACTGTAGCCGGGCTGGAGAAGATACAAAACCATATTGACCGCAGACTGCAAGTGAACCGCGTGCGACAGTTAAGAATGTACAGAATTTGGATTCAGTGCAAGTACCGTAAGCCAAGGTGACAGAGGGCACAACGTTTCTCATTCCTCACTTCGCCCGTCCTTGCTCGTAAATTCGTCAGATATGATTAAAAAATTTGAAACACTAGTATCTAGTAATCGATATGTGTTATTTTTTTGTCATATTTTAATGTAGTGCGGTTGAAGGAAACGCCTATCTCTAGTTCCCAACCCCCATGGAGGGCGCTGGACGAGAGGGTGTTTTTGGGAGCTATCTTTAAAATCCGCAACTTGTTTCTTTTGTTTCTTGGTTTCTTTTGCCATTCTCTGTTTATTTTTCTCAAAATGAGTTTACATTTGGCATTTGTAATTATGCGCCAGGCGCAGTCCCTCGGGGATATTCAATGATATTTATTCAAGTCCATCATAATCACTTTTCACTTGACCTTACTAGTGAGTACGCTTCACAGGGTTTAATTTTCATTGCCAGTCCCTCACAGATGTAATTGATAAGGTTATATTGAGCTATCAATTGCCAAAACTATACATTTATGTAATAAATCAGCCTTTGTCCATCGGCAATAAACTGGTACGCGTCTACTCCTTCACCTTTCCTTTTGATATGGACAACACACAATATATACGCTTTGAAACATTGTTTATATTGACTTTCCTTTTGTTTTTTTATTGTTCTTTCTTTTTCATTACTTTCCGTATCGTTAACTAACTTTGCTACTTTTATTTTGCTTTCTTCCCGTGCTTTGCATTATTTTACTTTTTCTTTTGTTCCTTCTTTTTTCTTTTCCGTTATTGATTCCTTCCAATTTTCAGTTATTTTCAGTTCCGTAGTTGCTCTCAGCCCTTGTTACATTCACTGCTACCTATAAACTTTTAAGACAATATTTAGTATACGCATAGCCGCTGATAGCCGTGAACTGAATTGGCCCAGCGGAGACTGGCGTCTGTACGCAGGCTAGGCAACATTCGCGGAGCGGTTGAAATGACTGCTCACGAGGAAAACACTTGTGTTTCTCGCGCGAGAATCTCGATGTTTCCCGCACTCAAACGGGACAGCGCGACAGCAATATTGACCAACCGTGGAATATTTGTTTTGAAGTCATCCGCGTGACCTCGATTTAGCTAATGAGAGCGCGTATTTAAATCGAAAACGCACTAAGCTATAAAACAATAGTTTTTATGGTATTTTTCAAGCTGTACAAGTTTGTTGAAGATAAAATTCAAAAAGGCTCAAGGACTTGAAATTAATATGAAGTGAATATAAAACAATTTTGAATTACTAAAAAACAAAAATAATGCGAATGCATAGTTTCTCATTTCACTTTCTTGTTTGCTAGTTTATCTTACTTTTAAAAGTCTTTTATTTTACATCTATATTTGTCTCTTTGATGAACGAAACTTGCTTTCCCAAAGGACTCTTTCTTTGCCCGTCATCATCTCTTATTTTCAAAATTGACGTCATTCTGTTCAGTGTCGGCCTCACGTATTCAAACTCGTCCTTTAGATCTAGCGTTGTTAAGTCAGGCTTAGCTTTGTGGCTCCCGTAGACAAAGTGTAGATACTTGTTAAAGTTCTTGCGTTTCTCTTCACTTCTTTCGTGTACATAGCTGGATTTTTTCAGTGGCTGTTTCACTGGTACGCGTTGCAGAAATTCCTGGTGACGTGTACAGACATCTGTTATATCTTGCATAGTATCGCCCAAAATCTTGGACTTATGCGCCTCCCACGCACATCGCTCGTTATATGACTGGTATAAAACATGGTTTGATGGATAGCTGTATAGATAGAATATTCAAGACCAGTATTGTAAGTGAAACACTTGCGTTTATTTATTAGAAACAAACACATTTTCACCTTTGCATCAAAACGGCGATAACGTTACCCTGGGTGCCACATTTTTTTTCCGTTCGGGGAAGAGAAAAGAAGCGAAAAGTTGGACAAGGAAAGAAGAAAAAAATCTGGTTGTGGCCGTTATACGAATCTCGCTTCAATGAGTACGGATTTTGAACTTGTTTGCTGGGGGCCATTGCAGTGTTTCAACCAATGACAGCCTGGAACGAATAGTGCCAACCAATCAGCAAACAAGTTCACAATCTGCACTCATGAAAGAGAGGTTCGTTCCCTCCTTTTTTATCCCGTCTTCTCGCTTCATTTCGCATCTCCGACCGCGAATAAAAAACAAAACCTCTTGTTTCCAGAATAGCACAGACTCTAAGCATAAACGGCGGCGATTATATCTTCTTTTTTCTTCATTCGAATTAGCCCTACTAGACTGGATATAATATTAGAACTGCAGTCTTAGTTTTCATCTTCCCCTGAACTGAACTGAAATTAGACTGATTTTCCGCGTAGCCCATGTAAACTGGTTTGTCTTTATTGTCCGAATTCTGGAGTATATTAATGAATTTACTTATCATTATCTTTATTATTTTTTAAACTATACTACCACACACTTATTTATCATTATCTTTATTATTACTCGTAAAACACTATGCCTCCACACTGGCACTGTTTAGCCGACTAGTGGATAATCACAGGGAAGCCCAAACTTTTGGGCTTGCTTGCTACAATAGTTTTGTGAGGTACTTAGATATATTTGTAATGTGGTGAAACAGAAAAAATGAAACTGAACTTAAAACTACTGTCCTCGAGTTCTTGAGTTAAATTTTCAAAAAAATAAGTTACCAAAAACAGGACAGTAAGGCTAATTTGAATGTATGTCTACCGCCGTTGTTTATCCATAGGGTCTACAACGTTTGCCCATACATGAAAAATAAAGAACAAAACGTTGGAAAATTACCAGCATGCACCAGGCCAAAAATTGTAACAAAACAAAGGAGTTGTAAAGAAGATCCTTGTAAGTTCCTAAATGACAGTGGAGATTTCGCAACAGTTAATGTTTTTTCCACAAAGCCTTAGGTTTCGAGTTCAATATAGCAAATTTTTCAAATTTAATGCATTAAACAGTGGAGTTCAAATTTAACGAAAAAATCTTTCAAATTTTACAAGATTCCAATTTGCATGAAGGTCTTGACTATTGTACCAAATTATGTGAAAGATCGTTTACTAGATAGGCATTTTTACACAGTGTTATATCTTCTCATACATTCTGTATATACCGCGTCACAAGCTATACTACTAAGCGAAACATCGTAACACATTGTTGAATTCATGGCTATACCTTGTTGTATATTTGGTCATACATTGATGGATGGCATTACCATTAATGTATAGTCCACCGGGAAACAGGTTTGTCTTCCCAAGAGTCCCGGTGTTTATGTTAATAAACAACAATATAGCAGAAAAAAACAAACAAGGACGGCGGGCGGGCACTGACAACTGCGCAATAGGCCTTATGCATGTTTCCAATAGGGGTACTTTTGGATTTGATCAGGGACACGTGACCAATATCAATAAAAAGCAACTTGCACGTTTGCACGAACATATGACGTTTGTCTTCTCGTAAAAAAAATCTCTTCTTTCCACTCGAAGATAAACTTTGTACGTTCGTGTCACCTTGTAACATCCTCTTTATTGTTATATGTTGTTAAACATTGTCATACATTGCAACACTGACATTATTATTCAACAGTAATCTACTCAACTTTCGAAATGATGAATTTGTTGATCAAAATTTCTCAGCTGCGGCTGACTAGATAAAAACAATTTTGCAGTACCCGTTTTCCCATTATTGACCCCGAGACCCAGCTCCTATTAAAGACTTTGAACACCAAGTGGCAAACTTACTTGTATTGCACCGAGATTTGATTGGCGTGTTGTAGGCTAGCCTTGGTTGAGTATCTAAAGAAGTCCGTCCGCTTGATCCTTAGTGTGATTGCTCCAAGACTCACCAGCATCATCTGGCCAGCGGTTGGCTTTAAAACTTCACTGATATCCTGATACAATCAGTCGTGAATATTTAACACTTGTCCTATTGCAGTTGAGGTGGATAGTTGCAGGATATCTACTGAGCGCTAAAGGCGCGAGTTGGATATTCATTAAGCCACTATCCACCGAAATTGAAATAGAATAAGTGTTTTAGTATAACCAGCGAGGAAACTGCATGGTCTATGGAATTTTCCTTTAAAGGAAACGAAAGATTTTTTTTAAAAAAATCGCTTAGCTTTTGTTGCTTGAATCGCTGAGTGTGGCGACGGATTCGCGCGTGAGGAGCCTAGCATATGTAACAAACATGTTTTGACAGTTTGTCAGCTACAAAATGTCGCAAATGGCGTAAAACAGAGAAATTCTTTAGGCTGTTTTTTATATAGCAAACTTATTCAGTGTCGCGATCCGAAACGGACGCGAAGCGACTACTTCCGTCCGCCATTTTGTTTGGGTGTCATTATCTACTATTTCGGAGGTAAATATTGTCCTATATCTACTATTTCTAAACCAATCAAATCGCGCGTAGCCGAGCTGGTATATACTAAAACCCGATATTCAACACATTAGAATAATCAATCGTGCATCGGGGTAAAGTAACGAGATGTGGGTTGGACAGACAAATTAGTAGAGTCTCAGTGCGCATGAGCATTACCTTGGTAATTGGTGTGTCAATCGTTATCCTAGTGTGACGAACAAAGGCAGCGGTTCTTGGGAATTAGCTTATTTATGTTATCTGGTGTTTTGGTTGGCATTCGCTCTGGCCTTGACAGACCCAATGTGACTAGGGGAGGGGAGGGGGGGGGTGGGGAGGTCAAAGGCTCAACTACTTTGAAGTAAACTCTAACCAAATGAACCGTGATAGGCTCGAGAACAGAAAAAGCATTTTAGGGGCTGCTACAAAGGTGCATATGTTCAATAGTTATGCATAACTCCATGGTTAAATAGGCTGCTAAGGTTGTGGAATTGATTGGTGAAAATTGTGTCAGTTTAGCTTTACAACAAAAATGCTAATAAGGATAACTAAAATGTTGAAGCCTTCCTCTCAGTAAATAGGTTGATCTTTAGCCAACACGAGATGTAGGGAAAGTTTAAAACTAAGTTTTTTTAAATTTTCTAATCGATCTACGAACTTGCCCCACTTCTAGCACTGCAGATTTAGGAAGGGAAGGAAGGGAGGGTTGATCTAAAGTTTTTGGTCGTTTGGAAATTGGAAGACTAAGTTCAGTTGAATCTTTGAAAACTCTACTGAGATTGGTGAAAGTGAATGTTTTCATTCATTCAGATTGGATTGCAGTAAAAAATTGTTAAATCGATTTCTGGTGCCGAGCCCTCTTCTCAGTTCCTCTACGTTTGTCACGTGACAGTTAACTGCCACGTGACCAACTAGCTGCTTGGTTTCTGTCGAAAGGTCTGTTCATATTTTTAAGATTCAAAATTCTGCTGAATAGCTATTCATCTTTTGAGTATAACTTATCCGTTACTTACGAACACATCTCCTCGCTTCATGTGCGCAATCTTGAGAAATACGACATCTCTGTTCAGTTCTCCCGTTGATTCTTTTTGTTTTATCAGCGAAAGAAAAGAAGTGTCTGCTTTTTGCCTGATTATCTCGTGCGAAGAAAGTCGACGTCGCCCCTTTTCGCCTTTATCAATTGGGAGGGGATCGTCACGGGCTTCTTCGATCTCTACGCAATCTGTGTATCCTCTGGACATGAAATGATTAGACATAACAAATAGGAGTTAGAGCACATCGTAAATCCAAGGGTCAATTAAGGGAGAATTAAAGGGGGTAGGGGAGGGGTTAGTGGAGGTCGGGCGTACTTACAAGCGAATATCTCATGCCATAAATATAAAGGCCAGGTCTCGCGGCTTGCAAAACGATGCTCAGGGCTTACAAACAGAGTAGGCGTACTGTAATTGAGAGGTGGGTGGGGTCTTGATCGGTTAATTAAGATGCAAGTTAGCGGCTGAATCGATCCTTGTTTTCTTTTATTCATGATTCTACACATAACGAATACTGATTTCTCTCTCATTTAAAGGAAGAGAGAGAGGGAGTGTTGGGCCCAAGAGGCTATGGATAGCAGATTTTTACACAGATGCTGTATGCCAACCGTCTTAACCTTTCAGATCAACTGAAGTCTTTTTGTTTACTTATTAACCAATAAACTAAGACGACTGGGGCCATGTTAGTTTGACGCAGTCGGAATGCCCCTAGCCTGCTTGCAGACGGTTTGGTGTCTTTTTTTGCGCGGAAACCTCACAAGGCATGGTGTTTTACCGCCATCTTGAATTGGGTTTTGTGGTCGAGCGGCACTCGGTCGAGTGGTCTTTCATTTTCGGTCGCACCCAATGCCGCTGGAACGCGATATCTAAGATGGTGGCGACACCGCGGCCTGCGAGCTACGAACACCCCACCACCCCACAATTTTTTTTTACAGGAACTATTAAATTTGGCCGAGGTTCATTGTTCTTAATTTTTTTGGCGATCTGAGCCTCAAAGTGTTCTTAAATTGTTCTTATTTCTATGTGTTGTTTAAATAGAAGAAAAACTAAGCCTACTGGGTATTGCAATACATGTATTGGTAAATCATCCCGCAGATTTATCGTGGACTCGTCGAGTCATTTCCTCGAGACGATTTCTAGTGATTACAAACTGCGAAGCATTTCGATCTTATTCAATCCGTATTCAGTTTAAGATCGAAGCTCGGTAAAGTTTTAATCAAATCAGCTATCGAGAGCGAGCCTCAGCTTGTTCTTAAGTTTTGGTCAATCTGGGCCTTGTTCATATAAAGTTGCGGTCTTATATAAAAAGCGTGTAAATTGTGTATAAAAAGCGTTTAAATTGTGTTCTTTAATTTTGCGTTACATATGTCACGTTTCGATCTGCTATCGTTGTGCTGGTCACTCGCATTCTGTAAAAGATTTACGTATATGTAAGGTCATTGCATCCGAATCCTTTGTCTTTATTGCATTGAAGTGTATTCCATTACACTACAACATAACGCATTACAAGTTGCGTCACATGTCACGCTTTTGATCTGCGTTGTCGCTCACCTGCAGTGTGGAAGGTTTGAATAAGCCAGGTTCATCGCATCAATGATCTTTTCCTTGAGGTCCTGTTCGCTTTCTTTGTCAGAGTCTTCATAATCATCTTCCGAGTCAGAGCTGTAAAAGAACGGAAACTTTCCTCTGTTTAAACATTCAAACTCTGTTAAAAAGGAGCTGTCAAAAATTATCTCGCGGAGAGTATGGTTTTGACTCTATGGTGATTCTGGTTTGCATTTGATCTTTGATTTTTTAATTACAACTAGTTATGACGAAGTGTTTTTTGTTAATGGTTTTTTACGTTAGCATTTTGCTAAAATGGATAGATATCCTTGCCTTTGCTTTTTCTTTACTTTCTAATGTGTTAATAGTAATTAGCCGTTCAGTGGGTTTTGTTTTCCCAGTTGGCTGGCGAGCAGTGCTTGTGTCAACGTGAACGCATTGTTTCGATGTATGACTTCAACCGCGAACCAAGGCGAATGTGTTCGACTCGTAATCCTAGGGTCGCAAGTTCGATCCCCACACTGTGTCCTTGAGCAAGACACCCCCCAAATATAGGTAGGGGTGTGCGGTCCGCTTCCCAAAACCCTCACCCTATTCATGACCAAACTTTGCGATTTGCCCTACCCTATTTATGATCTGAGTGGGGCATGATGAAGAATTAGTCTAATTAAAATGGCTTCTTCTAAAAATTGAACTCAAGACTGGAGTGCAAAAACCGATACCCTATTTATAACTAAAACGGCTGAAAGCCATACCCTTTGGGGCCGCACATACCTATATAGCCCATTTAAGGGAGTATCTCTTCCCCCCGAGACTTAACCCGACTTGTTCCAGTCGACTCAGCTGTATGAATGGGTAACAGTTCTGCTGGGGGCTAACCATTTTGAAAAAGGTCTAAGTTCGACAAAATTTGAGTCGCATTGTTTTTGTCATTTTTTCTTTACACTATTTCGTATCTTATCGGCAAGTCTTAGTTTTTCCAACAGAACTCTTATCTTTTAATTGGTATACTTCATTCTATAATTCTATCCTAATTCCTAGCACAAATACTGCAAAAGCAAATATAGTAATGTCTGTTCTTACACGTTGCTAAATGTGCTGTCAGCACCGAACTCGTCCACTTTCTTGTCTTTGTTTACGAAATTAAACATCCCCTTGAAGCTCTTCTGAAGTTCTTTCTTCCACAGTTCGGAGCCCCCAAGGTCCGCTTTGTGGCGGTTACTACCGCGGGGTATGTAGCCAAAATCGTCTACAATGCTCAGGGCTCTTTTTCGCTTAAAAACATCCTTCTTTGGGTTCAAATCCAGCGCCTTGATCACGTGACATTCGCCCTGTCGAGTTCAAAACAGTTTCTTTAAAACAGCCCTTCGTTTACATTGCTTTTCAAGAATTGTTTTCTTTCAAGGATCTCTTATTTTGGGTAAAATATTAGGCTTTTAGTGTGGTTAGAGTGAACTACAGAACAAGAAATACGAAACAGAACAAAATTTGTTTACAATCTATTTTCCGTTTGTTTATTTGTATGATTTCAGCTGATGCTCAGGCGAAGGGCTAACGCTCGAAACGTCAGCTTTTCCTATCATCTCACGGTGAAGATGATTTATTTATCACATCATACTACAAGTTTATATCTACTCGCCAACGCATTCAATAGTTTTTTTAAAAACTATATACCTATTGATTTCAGTATACTGGTGGGCAGAAGAACCAAGAAAGGTCCCTCATGCACCAATCGCCTATTCATTCGAGGAGGCTGGTGAGTGCCACTTACTTAAAAGAGGTACAAAGGATGAAAATTTAATTAACTTTTGAGTTTAAAATGTTTACAGTTTATATCTATCCTAACCTGTCACCTGGTTTATACAATTTGTAAGGTGCCAGGCTATTGTGACAGGAAGTTGCAATAAGGAGAATAGTTTTTGCAATTAAGAAAGGGGATGGCGCGCAAAAACTCTAAAATTTCGTGAAAACGCACAACAATTTACCTTGTTCTTATCTAGCCTAAGAAATTAATCAATTTGCAAGAACAGAAAACAAGTTCAAGATATAAAACAAAGGCTTCCTGCAGTAGCATTTTGCTAAATTCCCAGAGTATAAATATATTTTTTCATATATTAACTTGAAAAATGCGTATAATATTTCCTATTCCAACATAATATTTTCCATAGTAGTTTGTTTAGCACTTATACCAGATTTACTGAAAATCAAATGGATTGCATCTACTAATTATGATAATTAAACAAACACTTGAAACCTTAACTACTTCACATACAGACCTGCATGCAAAAATAAACCCACTTGGTTTCTTTTGAGCTGTCATTTACAATGATCTTGTTCTCTTTCCACTGTTGACATAAAAGGCCAGGTTGTAGGTTAGAATTCAGCTGACGTCCAGATAGACAGACAGACATACTGATAGATGAGACAGACAGACAGACATACTGAAAGCAGCAGAAAGACATACTGACAAACAGACAGACAGACAGACATGCTGACGAACAGACAGACATACTGACAGCAGCGGAAAGACATACTGACAGACAAAC
>JAOBRD020697234.1:8896-31530 GCA_027575215.2 Hydrozoanthus sils
ATGACTTGCTCAGTCGTCCCACTCATTCGAATGACTTGCTCAGTCGTCCCACTCATTCGAATGGCTTGCTCAGTCGTTAGAAAATAAACCAACTCGTTCGAAGGGTTGCTTATAGTCATTAGAAAATGGATGGCGGAGGGGAATTCGAACATCGATGCGGTTTACCCCTGAATTATACATACAAAATTGTAATTGATACCAAAAACATCGGTTCCCAAATCAAAGCTGTAAAAAACATATATGTTTCGTCTATAAAACATTTATGTCAGTTTGCGCGCATTTGAAAGCTTATCTTATACCATAATTTCCGGACGAAAAGTGCAAATTTCGCGGTTTTTCGTTTTGGCCACCAAAGCGCTTTTTGGTTCACAGAGGGCGCTATCTGTTTTACAAACTCGTAGTAATCGACGAATTTCTGCATTGAAAACAATAGATTCGTTTTACTACAGAGAACTCGAGCATGAAATGTCTGATCATGAAGTTTAGTCATTAAGTTTGTCGTTTTGCGAGCGTTATATTTCATTACTTTTATTTGTTTGCGAATACTACCCCATGTCGTCAATCATAACAGTTCCATCCATAAAGCATTTTTCAATATTCCCCATAACAATTCAATTTATCAAGTGATATTATAGAGCTTGTGCTCGACAAGTTGCATACCGCATACAAACAAGTTTGAAAATTAAATCATTAACCTTCAGCCACTAATTTGTCTCTTGTTTTCAAATCAATGTCTTCTTTTCAAGATCTGACATGACTATCCCAACGATGAAAACAACTGCACTCCAGATGGACCCAGATGTTCGTTTGCTTTGTGAATCAGTTATAAGATATGATATACTATTCTCCAATATTTTGTGAATGCCATTTGAAAGAGTTTTTACTTACATGTCTTGACGTCAACCTTTTGTTATACTTGGCCCTGTTTGAAACAAAAACTTGATATACGAACTGCAAACGCGGTTTAAATAGGTAACATGACAAAAAATTATAAGGAACTAATTTCGGGGCAAGTTGTTACTTGTACAGCGTATAATTTGAAACAAAGACATTAAAAGAGCAAAACTGCAAATCATTTCTGTATTGCTTGGTAAAGTTTTAAAACAATTTAGCTATGGAGCCCGTGCTCAACTTCTTAAGTTGTTCCTAAATTTTGGCCAATCTGAGCCTCGTTCTTACAAAGGTCTTCTTTTAAAAACGAAAAAAAAACATCTTACAAACATTTGCTAAGGGGTTTTTGTTATTGACTAAGCCGCATTAATAACTTTTTAGCATTCATTACTGAACGATCACCATCGAACAATAACAATAGGTAAAGCTTGATACCATGAGGTCTTTTACAGTTCTTCTACATTATTCTTATTGACTTAGTGCAGCAATGCCAACTTTCGTTTAACTTAAAGACAAAAGCGCTCTGAACACTTCTAAAAGGAGATATTTGACAACTGTTTAGCAAATGGTATTAATAACTATAGTTTCACTTTGAAGAATGTGCTGGGGGTTTTGCAAGTTTCTGTCAAAAATGAACGATTGTGTTTTGCGTGTTAAGCAATTCTTCAAAACTTCGACAAGCACCCCATATTAACGCCCAAAATTGATTCAAATAAGCAAATAGTTAATAGTATTTATTGTAATTACCGTAATAATCTAACTTTAAGTCGACTGTTTTTTGTTTCAGTAATCGGTGGTATTTTACGAAATGACCTACACAATCCAAATTGATTTAAAATTTCCATTTTTTTCTATCTCTCTATTGAAACAATGGTTATGCCTATGGGACAGAAACTAACCGTTTCTAATTCTCGCAAGTAAGAAATCGGAGTATATCGATAACCAAAAATGCTGGCCTGGAGGAGTCGTTCGATGGACTTGCTCCAGTAATCATTTGAAAATCTGACCCACTCGTTTGAACGGCTTGCTTAGTTGTTTATAGAAAAGCAGACTCTCTCAAACGGCTTGCTCAGTCATTAGGAAATCAGACCCACTCGCTCGAACAACTTGCTTGGTCATAAGAAAAAAAAACTACTCATTCGAACGGCTTGCTCAGTTGTTTGTCACGACTTGCTCACTTGTTAGCAACCTGTTAGATAGTCATTAGGAAAACCCGTTTCACGGAAAGTCACTAATGTCCCTTTTCCCGTGGAAAGTCACATATTCTTTATAGTCTATGAGATAGCTTCTGTAGTATACTTAAATACTACCTAAGACCTAGTATACCCAGAGGTTATGAGAATGCTTCCGATATTTTGGATTGTTTAAATCTGAATTTTAGCTGGAGGGCCAATCGCCCACTAGTGGATAAAAGCAGTTACGGTAGCAATTACAATAGCAGACTGTCGTACTCGTCTTAGACTAGAGAAGGAGGAAAACCAAACAATGACGGAAATGTATGACGTGAGAGCCGAGAAAAAAGTTCTCAGCCAAATATTCCACCAGAATAGGAACGTGGAATGCAAGGACAATGACTAAATGCCAACAACTGGCAAAGGAGATGCACACGTATAATATTGAAATTTTGTTAATAAGCGAAGTTGGATGGAATACATCAGGAATGACCACTTTATTGTCTGGACACACCATCATTTATTCAGGCAACCCAAGCAAAGATGACTTGCATGATAAGGGAGTGTTTTTGATGCTTATCATAAAAGCAACAAGAGCTCTATTGGATGGAATCCCGTGTCATCTAGGTTAATTACAGCAAGATTTGAGACCAAGTTCCAGAAAACCACTGCCATTCGATTGTATGCCCCGACGAACAATGCAGACGAGGATGAAAAAGAAGAATTCTACAATTCCTTACAGGCAATTCAATATAGGGAAATTCAAAGATCCAAACAGAGTTAAGGAACTTCAATTATTACTTCCAAACAGATTTAGCGTACAACAACATCTAAATGTGGACGGGGAGGACGTAAATAGTACTTGGGAGCAAACTAGAGACGCGATCATAAAAACGTGAGTAAACACTTGGGTTTATCCGACAAAACCGAAAACAGTGGATTTCAGAAGACATGGGAAGTTATATACAAAAGACGATAAGACAAGGAAAGGCAGCAAAAGAGGCAGACAACAGAATAGTATGTGAAAGGAGACAAAGAAGTGAAAAGGAGATGAAAACAGGACAAGAGACTCTAAGTTGAACAGCTGGAACAACAAGAAAGTGCATATGAAAAAGGGAATATTTAATACTTCTATAACATCACAAGACGACTAGGAGGCAAACCATCGAGTTACAACACTCCTGTAAAAGTCAAGAATGGTGCGACTCTCTCCAAGTTAGAAGACCAACTTGGAAGATGGAAAGAACAATTCCAGGAGGTATTCAATCGACTTTATTGAAGCAGAACTCATTACTGCAATAAGACAACTCAAAAATGGGAAGGCTCCCTGAATTGACAACATACCTCCAAAGGCTTTAAGTTCATGGATAGCATATAGGTATCCCATCTACATCATTTATTGAACAGGATATGGAGTGAGGAGTACATACTCCAAGACTTGCAGAAAGGACTCATTATGAAACTACCAAAAACGGGAGACACTTCTCTGTGTGTAAAAACTGGAGAGATACTACGCTGTTACCGATCCCCAGCAAAGTATTGTGCAGCATGATACTGTCGAGGGTAAAGAAGAAGTAGACAAACAGATGAGAGATGAACAAGCAGGCTTCAGACAAGAGCGTTCCTGTTTTGACCAGATAGCCACCTTAAGGATTATTATCGAACAGACAATAGAATGGCAGACATCACTATTCCTAAATTGATAGACTTCCATACGGCGTTTGACAGTATAGACCATCAAGTACTTGGAAAATCCTTGGATACTAAGGAATTCCTTACAAAATTATATCTGTCATACAACAACTGTATGGTGGATGGATTTACGTTGCAAGTAATCCATACAGTAACCGTGATAGATCAATTTCCAGTGTCAACTGGGATGCGACAAGGTTGTCTACTTTCTCCACTCCTGTTTCTTCTTGTGACAGAATGGGTCAGAAGAACAGCGTGCAGTAGCCCAACTGGCATACAGTAGACACTGACATCTCTTCTAGTAGATTTTGACTTCGCCGATGACATCTACACTCTATCTCGTCGTCTGCAAGATGGAACACCAGTTTCGAAACAACAGCGAAACGGTTTACGTCAACGCCCAGAAGACTAAAACGATAAGAATAAACGCCAATCAAACAGACAGTATTACGATCAGCAGGCGTTTGACATCTTAAGACCAGTGTGGAGGAGCAAAGCCCTAAGAACAAGCACTACACTCAGATTATTTAATATCAACGTGAAGTCAGTACTTTTTGTGGATCTGAACTTGGTTAGAAACTACATCATCCATGAAAGCAGTCCATGTCTCGGTAAACAGGTGCCTGAGAAACATCCTTGGGATGAGATGGCCAGATACCATCAGCAACACAGACCTATGGAAGAGGTCCAAACGACAACAAGTGGAAGTAGACGTCAGAACATGCAGATGGAACTGGATAGATAATATGCTAAAGAAAGTGAACTCCGACAAGATGAAGCAAGCTCTAGAGTGGAACCGGCAAGGAAAACGAAAGCGTGGAAGACCTAAAAACACCTGGTGCAGAGGCATTGGACCTGAGGAAAATTGGCAAAACCTGGAGAGAAGTAAAGAACGTTGCACAAGACAAAGGAAAATGGAAAACCACTGTATTTCTCCTATGTCCCCCTTGGGACGAAATGAATTAAAACAATGAATCAATCAATTAAATGTGCATTTAATATGACCAAGTCAGGGCCTGCAGTACACTCAGGCTGCAATATATTTAGTTTTGGTCAAAGGAGAGCAAATCAATGAAATCAGGATTTTGATTACTTTTGCTCGCTCGCTCCGCAGAAAAAAAACATTGTCAGTGAATATGTAGATTTCTTTCTTTTAGGTATATAAAACATATTGTGTTTGTTCTTTTATTAAAAAATATACAGCTGAATTGAGTTTTATTTGATTGACTCGGATTGAGAATATCAAGTCAAACAAGCTTTTTCCACTGCTATAGCCAACCCAATAACCTTTTTTGATCTGATTCGACAGGGCGGATTATTTAATTCAAGATTGGAAAATGGGGTGTGTAGAGTGCTACTGATTAAGACCATTTAATATAAACAAATTGTAAGTGAAGTTGTGTTTACTGTTTACTAAATGCCTCTTTTATGATTAATTAGAAATACATGTATGCACATCTTTTAGATGCCAGGAAGGACCCTGATTCGGCTCTGACAGTTTACGAAAAACTTGAGTCTGAAGGACAGCCTGTAAGCAATGGCTTCAAGATTGCCTTATCTCAGATCCTTCTGAAGCACAACCGCCCTGTCCCGTTTGAAGTACCTAAGTCAACTCAGTGGCAGCCAAGCAAGCAGGAGGAGGTAAGTTTTGTTACAGTTTCATGCAAAGTGTTAAGAGACTCTTGATAACTGGCAGTACGGTTTTAACTGGGAAATCTCAACCAAGGGCTTGACGTACGGACTGACCGTAACGAGGCTTATACCACAACACTGAGTTCTAAGGACCGAGCAATTGAAGTCGATAAGTTATTACCTTTTTGGTTTGAAATTTATTTTTTACGAAAGTGAAATATGATAGAGCTGCAAAAAAGAAAAAGTTAGCAGACTTTATGAGATAATCCTATGTCTACTTGCCATATATCAAAAAGGCATGATAGGTTCAGACGCTTGAAAGAGATTTGGATTTGGAAAAATATTTTCATGTTTGATGAAATCGTTAGTGCTTTGATCACAAATAATCAGTTGGGTGGTCATTTCTCTGTGGTCCTGTAGGTGGTGTACGATGAAGGTTCGGATGTGCTTGATTTCATCAATCCGCCTAAACGCGAGGTACGTGTACAGTAAAACTGATAACCCGCCAAAATGCGAGGTATGTGTATAGTAGAATTGATAACCCGCCAAAATGCGAGATACGGGTACAGTAGAACTGATAACCCGCCAAAACGCGAGATATGTGTACAGTAGAACTGATAAACTGTCAGAACGCGAGGTTCGTGTACAGTAGAACTGATAACCCGCCAAAATGCGAGGTATGTGTATAGTAGAATTGATAACCCGCCAAAATGCGAGATACGGGTACAGTAGAACTGATAACCCGCCAAAACGCGAGATATGTGTACAGTAAAACTGATAAACTGTCAGAACGCCAGGTACGTGTACAGTAGAACTGATAACCCGCCAAAATGCGAGGTATGTTTACAGTACAATTGATAACCCGCCAAAATGCGAGGTACGTGTACAGTACAACTGATAACCCGCCAAAATGCAAAGTACGTGTACAGTACAACTGATAACCCGCCAAAATGCGAGGTACGTGTACACTACAACTGATAACCCGCCAAAATACCAAGTACGTGTACACTACAACTGATAACCCGCCAAAACGTGATGTTCGTATACCGATACTTTTCCTGTCACCAGTTTAGGAGAATTTTGCTTTTCATCTTCGGTACATCGCTATGTTTGATCAATTCCCGTTTTTATTTTACAAAATGACATGTTAGTCATGTTAGGAGAAGTTAAACGTTGATAAACGGGTTTTTGCTAAAAGGGTTAATGGGCGTGTTTAAGAAATCGAGTGATTACGTCGAAATCGGAGATTTTGTTCTGCATTAACTTGCGAGAACTTTTGCGGGTGTAATTTATGGTAACTTTTTGTTGTCAAGAGTTTATTTGTTTAAAGCATTACACCTTTTTTACCGTTGCATTTTAAATAACAATCCTAGCTCTCGTCAACTCGGCGCGGGTAGATTGTGAAATTAAAATCCAATGATGTCATTTGATCAGATTTTGTTCGCTGCATTTTTTTGTTCAAAGGTGTAGCGCAACAGTAGTTTTAAAAGTTGTCTAGGGGTTTAGGTACGGGAAAAACGTAACTTAACACATTTTAGTATAGCGATTTCAGCGATTTTGTTAAGCATTTCGCTGCAGACATGACTTACAGTGTTGGCTTAATCTTCTTTTTATTGTAGCAAGAACAAGTATCCACTGGACAGAAGTGAGCTCTGTTGTGGCACTCGGTATGCGATCTGTCCTCGATCATGTGCTCAGCTCTTTTCGTTGATGAGAAACCCCGACTGGTGTTTTGGGCTGGGACCATACTTGGCAGCACACCTTGAAGTTCTTAACCCTTTCAGTCCCAATTGTATCAAGTGGTAAATTCTCCCAACTCGAGCTTATACATTTTATTGAACAAGTTCTGGAGAACTTTGCTTTTTACCTTCGGTAGTTTGCTTTCTTTGATCAACTCTAATTTTCTCATTACCAAACGTCTTATTTTGTATTTGTTATATTTATAGGTAATCCTATAAGGAGGGGTCAAATTTCGAAAAAAGAAAACACTCGTCTTTGGCCAAATTCTAATGTATTGGGGGAGAGCAATTCTTTCAGAATTAAGTCAAAAGACAAGTGCCTTTTTTCAAATTTTTACCATGACTTATTGGACTACCTTTTAATAATATAGCAGACAAATTTTCTTTTTTTAGTTTTGCATGACTCTGCACGCGTAAAAATTTGTTTTGACGCGTGACGAACTAGTTTGTAATGCCAATGTAAAATTTCAAACGAGGGGTGATTACAGACAAAATCTAGAATCGAATTCCGTTTATAATTTGTGTGCTATGTTGTTAAAGGAGAAATTACATATTGATAAACTGGCTTGCGCTGAAAGGGTTAAACACAGGAATTCTACGAGGGACCATTTGGCACCACAAAGCGACGTCGTCATCATCTCTTGAATCTGCGCCCTGAACACTCACGCGCAAACATTGTTGATACTTTCTTGAGCGGGCGGCTGAACAACTAACGTTACTTCGTGTTGCTATACTGACAAAGTTTGAATTAAGATATTTAAACCTCATTGGATTTTGAGCATTGGTGAAGAACAACATCTGCATTATGCTTCTAATACCAAAGACAAATGTTATTGATACCTCTTACATTATTAAGTTGCGACCATCGATAATTTAAATGCTAAAGTCTTAACTTCAACAAATGTGAAATTCAGTTTTTATATAGAAAATATAAATGAGCTGTGAAAGACTTATCAAAGTCGTTCATATTTGTTTATAATGGAAATTTGTCTCAAGATTGCTATCTTAGCGACTACTAATTTTGGCGGTTTTTAGTCAGGTAAACAACATGCCGAGCAAACTACTTGTATAACGCTTGAACAAATCGTTAAAATTACTAGCCGCTAAAATTAGTAACATTAGGGTAACTTCCTTCTCGCGTCATGATAATTTGAACCGATTGAACACTAAACTTGAAAGTTTGTAATTGATGTTTCAAGCTCCAGTTCTTTTTCAAATTTTCAATTCTGGTGTCAGCCCTCATCACTTATAACAGCTGCCTGACTCGCAAGAAGCAAATCCTCGAAATGGAACTTTTTGCGAACTATAGCGCCGCGATCTTCGTACACGCGCGATCAAACACAGTCAACCACGGCGAAAGTAAATCGCTCTTGCAAGAAAATCGCCCGTCTTTTACTGTGATTGTGCGAGGCAAGCAAATGGGGCCTGGGTCCCTTTTCTCGAAACATAACATATTTGGAGGCAAGTGGCTTGTTAGGCCGGGTGCTGTGCGGACGAGTCTTTGACTCCCCCTGGACAGGATACTAATATATAGTAGTGATCGTGTAATGTATAGCCTACCGATAAGGTAGTCCGTTTTTGTTAACTATTTTGTTCATCAGCTTGTGCTGCATTTTGGGAGTATTGCCCAAGACCACTTTGAGTTGCAACTGGTTTTTAACCTATCATAAGTAACGGATACCCGAAAATAGTGGTCCCATTTACCTACAAAATTCTAAAGTATTAAAGTTTTTGTACAAATGTGAACCAACTAGAAAAAGGTGCTCCGCTCCGAAATTCGGGCAGCCAGGCACCAAAGCTCAGTGTGCACAGGCTATCGAGTCTGGTTACGAAGTAGGGTACTCGTGCAAATTGTTATTTTATAGGCCTCTTATCAAAAGTAAATTCGTTCAGTGGCTTGGCAAAACCTATCTAATTAGTAAATAAACCCCTTCCCTGTCTTTGTATCAAAAAATATTTCATACATGCGCAGATAAAATACAAACGCAAGAAAAAAAAACCAATGAATTAAAAATTGAGAAACAAAGCGGTGAAAAGATTACAAATATTGTTGGCCTTATTAGCTCTCTCTTGTAATTACGCGTGAAGCATTCCATCGTGGCTGTCTCCTGGCGAGAGCAGTTTAATTACGAAACCAGCCAATAAGGATGCAGTAGACTTCACGACTTCATCAAACATTTGCACCAGTTTTGCTGGAAAGTTGTTAGTTTTGACAAACTCCAGAGGCAGTCGGTGGTAGTAGTTTAGACTAAACCGCTCTAGAATCTTTATTCATCGACAACCTGCTTGCCTTTGACTATTATTTGGTTTTTTGTCTTCACACCACGGGAAGAGCACTAAGGTAAAACTTTTTATCTTTAATGTCAAGTTATTTAGTTAATTCTAATTCTATTTCACGCTGCAAGCCTAAGCTTCGTTTACATTCCAGGTTTGTGTCTCCACGTGTTTTTGCCCTTTGTCGTCCCGAAGCTAGTACTGAAATTTATCCAAACCCTCCGCGGTTGCTTTTAGACCGCAAGTTATTCTTCCGTTTTTCATGGCTTCATCAGTTTGTCTAAATGCTATTCCTAAAACCTTGGTTATATTTAAGCACAAGACCTTGGCTCGATTTACGCCTTGTCTTTCCCACAAGCTTTATATTGTCCCAAGATTTAGAGCTTTGACTCGCCAAAGTTTGGTAGCTGTGCAAAATAAATAGTTGGAATCAAATACATTTTCGAAGTCATCACGTGCTTTCAGAAGATGTTAGTGCCATTTTTAGTGTCAAGTTTCATAAGCGGGGCGCATGGAAAAGTCCAAGGTTCATTGTCGTCAAATGAAACGTTTGGTAGCACGAGTCAAATACTTACAATCTGCTTCAGGTCAGAAACAAAAGGTGATAGTGATCCTTGATTTCATATTCGTTTTGTCCTGATTACTTATCATCAATGGGCCGTCCGGAAAAACGCGAGAAGGGAGCGGAAGAGAGCGGCAGCCACTTGCCCGAGGCTAGACAAGTTTCTGCCGCCCAAGGTCGTAAGGGTCAAGTGATCAACCTTCGACTCCTGATCCAACAAATGACAATGAATCATCGAGTAAAGGTACAGGTCAGTCTATTGGTCATTAGTGTAACTAATACTTTTATACGAATTTAAACTGAACAGAGGAAGCAAGGCGAGTTTCTATTTCTTTTATAAAATGCTCTGCCAGAGTCTGCCTCGAACGAAAACCAGGCGTAATTATTCAGATGAGTCTTGTCGAATAGCCACTTAATAAAGGTAATTTTCCTCAGTGAATTGATATTGAGAAAACTAAACATCTCGCGAAAATGAGTAGAAAATAGTCGAATGATCTCAAGCAGTCTAAGAAAGCAATAGAACTTAGAAAGAAAGGTTCACAATACCGGATTACATGTTGTTACACATATCAGATATCAGAATTGTTTAGGTGTCATATTTTAAGGCCTGATGTTGATGGTCATTATTTCATCAATAGTAGTGTCACTGTTAAGTCTTGGTCGAAATTCAGTTTTGTTCTTTCTAATCATGCTGAACACGTGCTTTTCACCTATACTACTGTGTGGAATTGTGAGCACAGTGAGTGGAACTTGGCTCAAGGATGGGCAAACCTTTCTTAAATGTCCCCAAATAATGTCCCTTCGGTAGTACTGGGTACTTTACTCTTCATTTGTTTTCACAACAACGAGCACATCCTTCAAAACTCTTGCTGGTATGTATTTATTTATTAGTTACCTATTACCTGCACTCTGTCACACAAGACAATTTTTACTAGGGTGGTCAGCAGAATAATAAAAGTAACAATGATAAAGAGAAAAGTAATAATAATGATGAAGGAAAAAAGATGCAATAATAAATAAAAGTGGCCACTCTCAAACACACAAAATACATAAATTATAAAAGTTCCTATTACAGCATCCAACTTCTTGCGAAAATAAGGAGCACCCTGAGTGCATATTTTGTCTGTGCCAATGCCTACTGGGGCGGTGGACTGGCACAAGAAATTTTCTGCAATAAGTTTCCAACAAGGTATTTTGGATTCTATAGAACATAAACAGCCTTGACTTTTTTCTATGTGTCTCAAGGGTGTTCCAGCCCAGCTTATCTAGCATGTCTGGGACACTTTCCATCACTCCATATTGGTTTAAGGTGTAGTGTGCTGAGCACTCTACGTTGAACCATTTCAATTTTATCGATATTCTGTTGCGTGTACAGGTCCCATCCAGTTGAAGAATACTCCAATGTTGGGCGGACAAGACCATTGTAAGCATGCAGTAGCCTTAAGACCTGGAGATTTTATCTTCAGGTTTCTCTTCAGGAAGCCCAGTGTTCGATTTCGTTTGTTCGTGATGTTTGAAACGAGACAGTGCCAGTGGAGATCAGACATAATGTCACTCCGAGGTACTTTGCACAATCAACTGATTTAAGTGTTTGTCCATATAGGATATAACTAGATGGATCAGTGGATTGTATTTCTAAGAGACGCAGCACATGACAGTAAATCAATAATAAGCAATTATCATACGCAATAATAAGCAATATTAGTACTCATCAATTAACACAGGTCGTTCTGCATTGTCAAATTCCTTGATGGGATCTAAATTTCCAGATTAGCTCATTGTTGTCTGTAACCAACCTTTAATAGTGCTACCTTAAAGATTTAATCTTTGCAAACCTACTTCGCAGTATCAAGAGACTTGGGACGTGAAACCTGTGCTGAATAACAAAGAATTGTCACTTCCACTTGATAGCTATTATTTCTCTAAGACTTAACTCTGAAGTTAACTATATTAATGGCTTTGACATCAGGACAACGATGTCAGACACTTGCCTTTCTCAAAACTAATACTATGAAGGAAACTTCCAGCTACTATTTGTTATGCATTCAAGATCATGTTAAACAGGACAGACCTTGCAAATTGTTATCATCATTTACCGTGCAGAAATACCCAAAACAATCACTCTGCACCTATATTACACTTCAACATTGTCAGATTGAAATACACGTAGAGCCATCAGTGTAAGCACAATAGGATGATGGATTCGAACTGTTTTGGAAGCAAGCGGCCTAAACACAACAAAGTACAAGGCTCATAGTACTAGATCAGCAGCTACGTCAAAGGCTAGTCACTAAAAGCCCACGATGAAATACTTAAACACATAGAAAGGTATAGATATTCAACTTTCAAACATACTATAACAAACCAATTATTCAAGAGGACGGTTTTTCTGAAGCTGCATTAAGACGAGTTACTTTTATAATTGAAACTATGAGATTTTTTATATTTACTAAAAAAAAGTTTGGTCGATTAATTTTTGTCCCCAATAATAGCTCTCATGTTAACCAAAAGTGACGTCACTTGGATTTGGTTGAATTAAAAAATTAAACTAGGCTTACCTGTAAGGTGAAGTTTGATTGTAATTCTCCCAAATCCAGAGTGACGTGCTGAGGGTTAACCTGACCTCCGATACAGGTCTTTTTACTCCCAACCTTTTTTCTTGTTCTTGTCTCTCTTTTTGCTGGTAATTGTTTTTGCTTTATAATTGTGTCCACAATCTTTGAAGTCTGCCCATGCCTGACGAGAGTCAGTGGGTGCAAAATTTTTGGTAGCAAATGAACAGAGTATCGATGCATTTTTCATCAAAGAAACAAAAAACCTTCATGAGCAGTCAAATCATTGATTCAACCAGAACTGCAGGAGTTGTCAACGTTGCACAGGGTGCACTGGTACTTGTACAGGTGGTCATGCAATGAGCACTTTTGGGCGCATGGTTATAGCTTCTACCATTGCTTGTTATACTTAGTTTTATACTTCTTTGTGCCAAAATTGCCTTCTCCTTAAGCTTTCTCTTTCAGTTAATTTCTTTGGGCTGTTTTGATGCCGAGGAAACCATAAATATTTAAGAAAAACGGTGTTGAAAAAGCACACTTCCAGTTGAGATGCAAGTGTGAAAACAGGCCTTGCCTGTCCCAGGAATGCTGGGAGTGCCACGTAAGTCACATGAAATTGAGGTTCAATACTGTCACGCCAAAATAAACACAGGCTCATGCATGCTCTTTCTAAAGTGACTTGTGAGGCCAATATCGACCGATATCAAACTCTTTTCCAGTTGCAAAAAGGTAAAAAAGTAGAAGATATAACAGGAAAATGATAAAGAATTTTCAGTTAAGAGATCGTCGAGGCAGCGATAATAGTTTGTTCCCTTATATCAGGAAAACTTGAGATTGTTGGGCGAAAACGGGAGGCTGGAAACGACCGTCAAACGGTAGGTTTCCGGCCAGAACGGGAGAGTTGGGATCTCTGTAAAACATATGTCAAATGTACTAATTATACAAAAAATGAAGAGATTTTAAGATAATAAATATACACAATATAGGTAAAACTTATTAATCATACAAGAGTAAAACAGTTAAGAGATTTTAAGAAATAAACAAATGGTAAAAGATATATAATATATGCAAAATATACAGTTGTGCTGCGTGCTGCGCTATGCTCAACAGTTGCCTAGAACCCTTGGAATTATTCCATGACCAATCACTCCACAGAAAAAGGTTCACCCCATTCTTTGCCCTCGTAAGTGCCGCCAGAATTTTAATTACGTCAGTACGAGGTCAAGTGCGGTCGGAAATGCAACACAAGTGGAAGATCAGCCTTGGTCGAAAATTCCCGCAACTGCGATTTAGTAAAAATAAATGTCAAGAGTTAATATCTCTCAACACCCACTTCTCAAAAAAATTATTTTAGAGGTTTTGAACAACCACGGCAAAACTGTTTGTTTTGTGTATCTGTTTGAACTCCCGGGTGTCTCAATTGATTTTGTCACATAAGCATCAATTATAGGGAAGGCTCAACCTCGTCTCTCAATATTCTCAGGTTTCTGGCTAAGCTGGTAAGAGCTACTGTCATGATCATTATCAAATACCATAACTGTTTTTTTCTCCTTTATTTTCTTTTCGTTTGTTTTACCTTTATTATATGTTTTATTCACCCACACAGATTTAATCATTCTCTCGCAGTGTAAATATAAACGCAGACCCGTTGGAACCACAGCACGAAATCCCAGGTTTCCGATTTTACGAAACATAACTGAAACATAAAAGTTGACGTTTTGGCCAAATTTTCCAGTTGAGAACATGTTTTTGTCACGTCTCCGTCGCAGACTGAATAGATTTTAACATGTAGAAATATACAAAATATACAGTATGTAAAATATACTAGTCATACAAATAAAAAGCAAGGAAAAGATGTCAAGATAAAGAAATAAACAATTTATGCAAAGCATACTAACTATAAAAACACGTTAACGTAAAAAATTATTCTTTTTATGCAGTCGTAAAGCACAAATCTTTTGGGTAGGGTTTTTTGTGATCAGTTACTTGTTGACTGTGGTGACTATGGACTACTTGCAGTGCACTCGAACTGCTCCAAGATACTCGCAAGGTGACTTCCTACAATGCGCTCAGAGTATTTGCGGTCAAATGGCTTCATTCAACCTGTCTTGAAACACGAACCAATTTCTAGCCTGTGCGCGAGTCGCGGGGTTGTAGAAACCCCTGGGCACAAATAAAGTGAAATTGGTTATAATGAAAAACCTTCAACCCCGACGGGTGTGTCATTGACGTTACGTTTCTAATTGAAGGTCTGGCTTTCTTTGATGGCATTCCTTTTACATGTGTTCTCACTCTTATCAGCTTTGTTAACGTTTGATCAAGTGCTGACTGATAATTATATTCTTGATACTTGTGTGGCCTCGACGTTCTCTTGGTCGTTTGTTAAGCTATCCACAGCTTTAGTTAAGTGAGGAAGTACTTCCTTTCCATTTTTAATCCGTATCACAGTTCATTTTTCCAGACCTTTTTTCTGTCCGTAAACCAGTGGGCAAAATTATATTCAGTTGCCATCCATTCTGCGATCATGAGGATCAACGTCTCTGTGTTTCGTCAACCTAAGGTATTAAATTTAGCCTGCAATGACTTGGTATTTTTTGTCCTGCATTAAAAACAGTATTCTTTTCGTAGGTGTAGGCTGGTTCTGTGATTTAATTATTTGTTACCACAAGTAAATTTTCAATGTTTTCGTTGGTCTGGCTTGTGAAGCCACATGCAGCCACACTCAGATCCTTGGGTGCAGCAATGTCAGTGGGTTCTTGTTGGTTGGAACTTAATACCACTTAGGTAGCCTTTCTGATTTATTACTCTTGTATAATCACTTGGTATTCAGTCAGTATTGGTATAGGCAAAATGGCACTGTTGTTAGAATTAGTTTGAGCTGATTGTGGAATACTTGTCGAGTTTCTGCTGTTGTCATTATTGGATCGGGAGAATGTTTTTCTGTTATCTGGCTCTGGAATTGAATCGCGTAATAATCCACCGCAATTTCTAGTTGAACTGCATTTTAAGGCTGACGTCTTGTACATCCTCATCTGACACTGCCCCATCATTGATACCATAAAGTGTTAGAAGGTTTTTCAGAAAGTGATTAAGATACTGCACGCCCGGCATTTTATTTTACCTAAAATAATTAAATTGATTCAATCAGCGATTGCTTCTACTGGTCTTATTGTTGAGGTGTGTTGCACACATAAATGATAAGACATCTAGGGTCGAAGCGGTTTGCCAAATCACTGCACAGGCATCTTACAAATGAGTGTCCCAAAAATCAATACAGTTTCCCTTTTTTTTTACTAAAACTAGGTTAATTCTGGTACTTGTCTTGGGGTACTTGACTTGAGGTACTTGACTTGTTCTTGACTTGGATCTACAAGTAAAAGATGAACTATAGAGTTAGAACTAATAACTTCTATATGTTATAATTTTAGATTTAAAAATTTTAAAACTCCTTTTCCTCCCAATACAGGTTTTGGGGTTGAAACTGTTAGCCAAACCATTGATAAGGGTTTTGACTCTATCCAGACCAAGTTTTTAAGTAACTTGGGACCGGGGGAAAGTGACCGTACGAAATATGTTTGATCTGTTTTGTGGAAGAGTCTGATTTGGACGATTTATTTACAAAAGTATAGGCCTTTCTTGAAACAGTCGGAATCCGAGAACGACCCGACTCATCAACTTGTTTCTGCAGTTCTTTAATTACCTTAAAACTACTCTGACTTCTTGACTTCAGAGTCTTATTTCTGGACTGCTTCTGGCATTGTAACTGACATTTCGTTTAACTCTTCATGGAGCTGTACTGACAGAAGTTCATCTGACTTTAGTTGAATGTCTGATTCACAGCCTTTGTCACTTTGAATAACTGGCTTGTTCAACTCTTCCCCATCAATCTCAAACACCCATTCTGACTTCTCTCAAACCTTGTCATCAGCTTCCTGACCCAGTCCATCCCCAGACAACCTGCACTTCTTTGCTTCTGGTTACTCATCTTTTGTTGCATGAGAGTCCAGCTTGGCTTCGTAGTCACTGGACGTGCACAGGTAAAGTGTTATCTTGGTGTAATCTCTGAGAATGTTTTGTTTGTACTGATGTAAAGAAAAATACTCTTTAGAATTTCTGTTAGAAATTGTCCCGGGTTAAAACTGTGCCTCTTGACCATCATCAAGGACAAGAATATAATCCTCCTGATCATCGTACATATCACTGTGATAGACCTTCCATCTTTGGATGGCTTCTTTGAGGATAATGTGATACGGCACTTTGTTGGAGATGTTCTACCAGACTCTCTTCCCCCAAACTGGTTTCAGTCCCCCTCTGCTCTTAGAGTAACCCACCAATCCAATCGCTATTGTTGCTTTGATTTCTTTATCACCGGGAGGAGGTTGGGATAGTGTTGTTTTACTTTTCCATTCTTTTGACTTTAAACTCTTGTACAGAGAGAAGGACTTGATGTTCTTTCTGGGCTGGGGTATTGACTGTTGCCTACAACAGGAATTTAGCAATGATATTACTATAAGTGCCATATAAATTTAACCCCATATTTACTTGAAGAATCAATGGCATTACATGTACCATTCACAAACATCAGTGGTATACAAAACTCTAAACACAAAGTTAGGCACAGACCATTGACACATTAAGAGTTGCTGTGTACTTGGCCCCTTTCAGAATAGTCAAGAAGCATAAAAACTGGCATAAACCTCAGTCTGGTTTAAATAAAAAAAACTGAGAACTAGTGATTGTAGTAGAATGTCCCAGGAATTCTATAAATGGACTATATCGCTACATAAATTAAATTAAATTGTTGATAGAGGGTCACCTTGCTTGACTCCTCTAGTAACCTTTATTGAGTCGCTGAGAGAACTTTTGTAGTCCAAGATTGAACTGGACCTACATTCAGATCCTTGATATAATTAAGGATCGGAAAAGGCATCGAAGTCTATTGAAAGCCAACAAGATTGTATGATGGCTTCCCCGAATCAAAGCTTTCTTAACGTCAATAAAGACCAAATTAAATGGCAATAGCTTCTTTTTGGAATCATCAATGATAGATCTAAGAGTTCCACACATGTGCGATTCCATCCTGTTAAGAACTTTTTTCTGAGGGTAATGTAATTTAAGATTAGCTTCCCAACGTCTAGCCTTTATCTTGTGGAGCAGGCGCACAGTCATCGACACAATTGTAAGTGGGCGGTGTGCAAGTTCACTGGGATTTTCAGTGTCCGGCAGAAAGATCGTTTTGCCCACACAAAGATCCGATGGCTAGGACCCAGCTAAAAGCCTTAGATTAAAGTGGGTAGCAAATTCGGCTGGTGGAATTTTATTGAGTTCATTGATTGCTATGGAGTCAGGGCCTGTAGTAGATTTCTTATTTGATAATGTGGTTTCAATTTCTTTAATGGATATAGGTTCTAACAATGCCCAGTGGGTATCTTGGTTTTGGGCTGGGCACCGTGAATCCAAAAACGAAGGTGTAGTAAACAATTCTGACCAAGCAGTGGTCATTGCTTCAGCTGGTAAGTTAGAGTTGGAGTTGGAATTGTTCCAAGTGCCTTGTAGGACTTTTTCAGCCACTGCAGATCTATTTTTAGAGTACAAGTTTTGTAGTTTCTGGTAATAGAACCTTCTCCGTCTGCAGCTATCTGATGGGACATTGGTGGTGGTATAAGAGGGTTTCTTTGGTTTAGTGTTCAGGGCGTAAACCAAGCTTATGTAACCAGGAACTGTATTCAGCATGCAAGAGACTACAAGTTTTATCGGTAGGATAGCCATGGTTAATGGCATTGAAAATTCCAGTATTGTGAATATGGGTTATGTCAATTGCATCCAACAATGATTTTGCCCAATCAGCGATTTGGTGTTCTTGGCTGTGGTCTTGGGAGGGCTGTTCAGGTAACTCGGGTGGAATTTCCTCGACCGTGAAGCTATATTCAGTTGTAATTGGTGGTGCTTCGGCATCTTTAAGCTCCCCTTTAATTTTTTCTGTCGATTGGGAAGGGAAACAGTCAAGCAAGGCTTGGTTAATGCCTCCAGAGTGACCATCATCATACAATCTAAGTTCTTTCCTAGCAGGTAGAACAAGCTCCTCCTTTGACCAACAGGCGTTAGTTCAGAGAGCTACATATGCTGTTCCATTTGGTACTGTACCGCAGTATTATTATTTTATCTTTCTCAAAGTCTATCCTTGAACCTTAAAAATTGTAGATGCATAAGCAGGAGTTAGAGGATATTTTGTTCTAATTCCATTTTCGTTTGTGTCTGTTATTCGATATATTTGAACTATGTGATTGTTTGGCAGTTTTACAAAGATTGTAAAGTTTTGCCTGCTATCTGACCGTTTACTACTCCTTTGTTTCTATTTTGTGTTGTCACTACTTTCATGTGTCTAATGGTTTCATTGGTTCGTCATTATCATATTGTACAACACTTATTAGTTTTGATTAATCAAAGATAGTTTCTATGGCGATTGTATTTACAATATTAGGTGCATTTCTTGAAACGGTGAAAATCATAGAGTCTGCATTCTCCTTTAAAACATTTCTGATTTTGTCTCTTGATGGTGGACTGTACCAAAGAACTCTGTCTCTAGTTTTTATAGCAGTGGCAAAGTAGGTTTATAATACCCTAAAATTTCAAAATTTCAATGTGTTCTGCATCTATCCAGCTTTATGTTGCTGAAGAAAACTGAAAACAGTGCAAGATCATTGTTAAATATCATTCCTTGGACTTGTACAGTTCTTCCGCCTACTGTTTCTATTGGCTGTTGTTGCTGCTTATCTCCACACAATATTACAGCAGGTCTTAATGTAACTGTTAAGCTGTGTTGTATATATGTCGAAATATTCTTGGTCCTATCAATCATAATTCTTCTATAATTAATAACTGGTTATCGGCAATTGCCTAATCTATTCTTGCATCCTCATTGGGATTTATAGGATACCTGAATAAGCTAGTGTTTGCAGTGAAATTGTCGTGAGTGAATTCAGCTCTGTATGAAGACTGCAGAAATCCAGTTGGTGCAGCTACTATAACTTTGAATCCTTCAGAAAGAACTTTAGTTAGACAAACTTTGACTGCATGTGATTTTCCAGTACCTGGTTTTCCTTTTACTAAAATAAATATTTTTCATTGAAAATCATTTCCTTTGCCATGCTCAGATGTTTCGTTGTCAACAAATATTGTTGTCAATAATGTTCTCATGAAATTCTGATCTTTTATTTAAAGAGACTGTTATATGTTGCACTACTTGTTCTTGATTGACTTCTAACTGAGTAAGTTGACAATCGTTTGTGACAATATTTTCTTCAATACTTCCCAATACTCTTCTGAATAGAATATGCAAGAAATCCCTTCTACTTTGTATGTAACTTACTAATGTATCAAGGTAATGTTATTGATGACCTTGTGCTTCAAATTATTCTCCTACTGAATTGTCGTTTCCCCATACTTGATGTCTAAATAATAGTAATGCTGCAAAATTTTCAATTCCGTGTGGTATATTCAATTCATTGGGATGAATTAAATCATTAATACTTCTATGTGGATGATTCATTATCAGATCCTGAAAAAAGAATTCATCATTCAATGGATTTCCGAATTTACAGCCAACCAGGTACAGGTGTTTCTTGGAGATGGATTGCCCACTGTTTTCGTGTTTAAGCATTGCATAGCGTCCACAATCTTTTTAGATTCTGAAATGAAGCTCTGTATCGTTTCTACATCAAGTTGACAATTCAACCTCTCAACATTGGAGCATATCGTTTCAGCCATTTATGATATTGCTACCTTGGGCCTCAACAGCCATTCACAGTTTATAGTACTCAGACGTCTTGCTACGTCTTCATCTGACACAGCTGCATCAATATTGCCATATGGCCTTAAGAGGCTTCGTGGAAAGTGGTTGAAATACTGCACGCCTGCAATTCTATTTTTGGCGTTAGGAGATCTACTGTATGCCATTATTTATCCTAAAACAAATCAAGTTCATTTATTCAGTAATTGCTTGCACTGGTCTTTATTGTTGAGGATGTGTTGGACACATAAACAACAAGTCGTCTAGTTTTCTAACTCTGGATAAAGCTACATATGCTGTTCCGTTTGGTACTGTGTCACAATCTAACCAGAGTATAATCGTTCTTAGAGTCTGTCCTTGAACTTTACAGATTGTAGATGCATAAGCAGGAGTAATAGGATACTTTGTTGTTCTGTTTCCATTTTCGTCTGCTTCTGTGACTAAATATATTGGTACTATACGATTGTTTCTCAGTTTTACAAAGATTGTGAAGTTTTGCATTGTTATGACAGCTGCTGCCTGGCCATTTACAACACCTTCTTGTTTGTTTCTATTTTGTTTTATCATCACTTTTATATTTCTGTATAATGGTTTCATTGGTTCGCCATTATCATATTGTATAAAACTTATTTGATCTGATTCATTGAAGAGACTTTCTATGGCTATTGTATTTAGAAAATTACATGCATTTCTTGAAACAGTCAAAATCAGAGCTTCTGCATTCTCCTTTAAAATATGTAGAACAGTTTCTTTTGATGGTGGAATGTCGGACAAAATTCTGTTTTTCTCTAACTTTGCTAGCAATGCCACACTCGGTTTGTAATAACGTAAAGTTTCAATGATATCCATGAATTCTGTGTCTACACATCTATGATGCCAAAGAAAACTGAATACACTGCAGGATCTATAGCATGAATCATTAAATAGCATTCCTTGGACTTGTACGGTCCTTCCTTCTACTGTTTCTATTGGCTGTTGTTGCTGCTCATCTCCACACATTACTACAACGGGTCTTATATGCAACTGTTGCAAAGTGTTGTATACATGTTGGAAAATTCTTGGTCCTATCTTCTATAATTAATAATTGGTAATCAGCAATTGCCAAATTTATTCTTGCATTTCAGATCTAAGTAATAATGCTGCTGCAAAATTTCTAATTCCTTCTGGCATATCTAATTCATTAGGATGCATTAATTCATTGAGACTTCTGTGTGGATAGTTCATGATTAGATCTTGATAAAAGAAGTCGTCATTCAATGGACGTCCTTGCGTACACACTCTACCAGATCATTGTCTCTTTTGATGCGAGGCCCATGTGTGCGCGGGCAGACCTGCAGCATGTGTTGGATGGCAGATGGTTTTTCGCATGCATCACAATTGATATCGGCATTTGGGCGCCCACGACTGGCCCTTACTTTTGAGTATAACACTCCCGCTCTTGCCCTCATCGCCCCCACATAGTTCTTTCCACATTGGGTCACAGGTGGGTTGTCTACCCAGTTATGTGACTCGGGGCACTTCCCTGCCTCTACGAGGCCACGGCCATCTAGTTTGGTATACAACACATTCATGTAAATTATAGAAGTATAAAACTTAATAAACTTTGTTAAATACTGTTTGCTATAATCAAATGATGCTTTGTCAAGATCATGAATGCTTTTGATGAATTCTATAATGTCGATTTTCTGTTAAAGCATTTGCATCCTGCAATTTTCAAGCAAAATGTCATTAGTTAAATTTAAACAAACGAACATGTTCATTCTTAAACATGAAGACTGCTTAGTTGAAAACGAACTGCTCTCAGAGGAGCGCGGAAGATGTAATTTACGATCGTCTTGGCAGACTTGTTTCTAAATCTTGGTCTCTTACAGTATTTTTTAATATGTCCTAGTTTATGACATCTATAACAACGTTTTAGATAAGAATTTGGCTTTTCATCTTCTATTGTTTACCTTGTTTAATCAGTTCCCATTTTCTCATTACAGAATGACTTATTTTGTTTAAGTTATGTAAGGAGAAGTTAGATATTGATAAATTGGCTTGGACTAAAAGGGTAAATTTATGTATGAGAATATGCTCAGGCTGCTTATGAAAATTCAAGTTTTTAATATGTACTTCATCGGTGTTTTACTGTTTCTTTTTGGAAAACAAGATAGCCAGAGTTTGTAATGTTAGTCATTAATAGGTTTTTCAATTACATAAAAGAAGAATAACAATACTCAGAAAACAGAATAAATTCAGACCATGTAAGGAAATAGAGAAGAAATTTGATTAATCATAACGATTGCCTCAACAAATCTAAGGCAAAGTTCTCTAACATTCGATTGTCAG